>ML391378.1:23619-142917 GCA_005239525.1 Nicotiana knightiana
CATAGCTTGTTGTCTTCTTCCTTTTGATTATTCCAGTTGTACGTCTGGAACAATGTTATCTTCTCCTTTGCATTTCGAGCATAGGTGGTCTGGATATTTGTGACCAATTAGCTTGCAGTATCTTGTTAATAGATCTGGGGAAATGAAATTTTTTCTTATAGCTCTTGTAGTTGTAGATTGTTCAGGTTTCAGTAGACTTAAGACCCATTGTCTTAATTCTTCCATATCTGCTTCTCTTAGATCTCTGCAATTCGAATATATCATGGTCTGTTCTCTTGAATAGTAGCTCCAAATTGCATTCTGGTTTAGGTAGTTGTTTGCTAATTCATTTAGGATAGTAGATATCCCAATTATCCTTTTATTTGCATAAAATTCTGGAATATTTATTTTCTCTATCTCTTCGTGTTCCTTTATCTTCTCCAGTATGATCATATCTCTTGTAAGTCCGATCTTCATAACCTGTATGATAGGTTTTATCTCTTCATATAATATCTCCGCTGTAGCTGAATAAATATGTATATAGAACAACGTTCCTTTGGTTATTCTTTTATATTGCATGAATGCCTTGTGTAGTTCTGGTATGGTAGATATTTCTTGTCCTGTTTGTGTATATACGGTATCTAATAGTCCATATTTGTAGCAGGTGGCTACTAGTTTTGCATTTGTATTTGGTAATGCTATCAATTTGTTGTATCCTGTTAGATAGTGGGTAATATAATCTTCATTTGGATGTTGGGTAGTTTGGGATCTTGGGTTTTTATTTAAGAAGTTTTGTATTTTGTGTATGTTGTCGATATATATGTACGGGTTATATGGTTGTATGCCTTTTTTGTTTGGTTTAAACTTTCTTTGTAGGTATTTACCTGTGATGGTAAGAATATCTCTTCTTGGGTATTTTGGGTATATCTCTGCAAAAATGGTTTTGAAAATAAATTGTTCATATTTATATATGTATATCTGGGTCTAATATCTTTCTTCTTCCTTGCAGTTGAACTGCTAGCTGTGCTGCTTCCTGCAACTGTATTTAACAAATTGTTTTGAGTTTTTAGGTCTTTCTCAACGTCACCTTCTAGATCTGGAATTTTTGAGACTTCCGATTGTCTTAGCTCCGCATTTTTCAAGTCATGCTGCTGACTGCTAGTTGTTTTTATCATTATCTGTATCTCCTCATCCATACTTTTCACTTTTTTGCAAAGTGTAGTCATGGCTAGGAGTAGATTTTCCAATGTATTATCTGTGTCAATTTGGGTAGATTTTTCTTCATAAGTAATCTGCAACAACATTCTTATTAGTAGTAATAATTTCAATTGTAACTGTAAAGTTTAGTATATTTAATACCAATCTACGTATTTCTTTTGTTGTAACGGAATCTTGTACTTTTCTGGTTATCCACCATTTTACTTGTGTATTATCTGTTCTTACAATAAATTTATTATAAACTATATATGGTTCAAATGCTAACAAACATTTGTATAATGCAAATAGTTCTTTTCTATTTATTTCCCATTTTTCTTGTGGTTCTGTATAAGATCCTGAATAGTACCTGCAATGATGTTCTACTTTTTCTTTATCATATTTATACTTAAGAACTCCTCCATAGCTATGATTACTTGAATCTGTTTCTACTATGTAGGTAAATTCTTTATTTTCATCTGGAAAATATAATTTTGGTAATTTTTTGCATAATATTTTGACTTTTCTTATTTGTTCTTTATCTTTTTCATCAAAATGGTATTCTACATCCTTTTTTACTTTTTTCTGTAAAGGTTTTAGGTTTTCTGCTAATCTGGGTATATATTCTCTTACTTGGTTTACTAATCCCAAAATGATTGTAATTTCTTTTTTGTATCAATATTTTCATCAAGGTTGATTATTTTTTGTACTATGTGAGTTTGCATTTTTATCCCATTTCTGTCTATTTGTATTCCTAGGAATTCTATCTGGTTTCTCATAATTTCTGTTTTTGTTCTACTTAAGCTTATGCCACACTATTCTATAAATATGTATGAATTTTTCTAATAATTTTATATGGTCATCTTGCGTTCTTAGATATAGTAATATATCATCTATATATACTATACAATTTTCTAATTGGTTAAATTAGTTATCGATAAAGTGTTGGTATCTACCTGGTGCATTTTTATATCCAAATGGTAAAACATTCCATTCATAAAATCCCTGTGGTACTGTAAATGCTGTCAATTTTTTAGATTCGTCTTCTAGTTTTAAATGGTAAAATCCTGATTTACAATCAAATTTACTAAATTAATTATATCCTTGGATTGGCCTTATCTTTAATATCTTGTAGTATTGGGTAATTGTATGTTTTAGTTTTTGCATTTAAGTTTCGATAGTCTATAATCATCATACTTTTTCCTCTTTTTTGCTCACTATGTTTATTTACTATAAATGCGGGACTTGTGTGTTTACTATTACTTTCTTGTATGTACTTATTGTCTATTAAGTCATTTATATGTACTTTGAATTCTGCTAAATCATTAAAGTTATATTTTAGGGGTTTTTGTGTTATTATGCTATTTTCTTCAATTACTTCGATTTTTACTTTTGTCTTATGTTTTTCCCATCCTTGTAAAGGATTATCATTACATAATAGTTCTAATTTTTCTTGGATTATTTTTATTCTATCTATTGTAAATACGATAATTTCTAATTGAGTAGTTGGATTTTTGTCTATATTTTCTAGTTTTTGTGTAATTTTTTCACTTCCTTTTATCCATTATGTAGTTTTTCGCTGTTTATTATTTACTCGTTTTGCTCCTACCTTATTTTTACATGGTGTGGTAAACCACCAGTGTGTCTTTGTTATTATATGTGGATATAGTTTTTCCAAAAATGGCATTCCTAACAACATATCTTTTGTAGTGAATTCATAGTTATATATTTCTTCTATAGTTAATATTTTATCCCATATTTGTATTTTTACATTCTTAGCTCTATAGTTAATCATACTTCCTTCGTTGTTAAATCCTGTTACTACCATAGGTGTTTTTAATTTTTCCCATTTATTTTATGGTAAACAGTTATATTTACATATATTAGCTTCTGCTCCTGTATCTATCATTGGTGTATAATACCGATTGTAATATCCTTCTACTATGATTTTTGTAAGTATATATATTTTCATACTTCTGATCTTTTTGTTATTATCCTTTTATCCTTATATGTTATAGTCAATTGTTTATCTCCTAAGCTGTATGGGTTTCCTTTTTCTAACCATTTTTTTCCTAATGTAATATTTTTGTCTCCTTGGTAAACTTTAAACTGTATTGTTAGAGGTATTCCTCCTATTATTATTTCTTTTTCTGTTGTTTCTTCGTTTGTTATTAGCTCTTTTGGTAATTCTGGGCATATTTGTTCAGTGGTTATTATCTCAGTTTCTGCTACTAATTCTCTTGTAATGTAGTTTTCTTCTTGTCCTGTATTTATTAATATTAGATATTTTCTTTGTTCCATAATTCCTGTTATATAATAGTGGTATGGTTTTATTTCTTCTACTATGTTTTTGATTAGATTTTGTGGGAGTATATGGTCTCTTTGTGATGTACTCATCCTAGATGACGTAGGTGTTTCATAAATTAACTGGTTTGGTATACTTGACGTACTTATCCTTTCTTTTACTATTTCTAAGTCCTCTTCCATATCAATTTCTTTGTAGCTATATTCATTATTATCAATAACCGTAACTATTTTTTCAAATGGATTTTCTATTTTGATTTTATTGATTTTATTTTTTGCTGCTATCTTATGTTTAGTTGTTAAAACATATAGGTTTTTACATCTAGCAGTAAATATCTTACTTTCTGGTGCTAATTCTCTTCCTGACATTTTCCAGTATAGTACTAATGATTTATCTATATTTCTATCAGTTAATGCTACTGAGTAATTAGCACTTATTATAAATTTAAATTTTTGGTATATGAGGTTTCCTTTTACTGCACTTATAATACTTTTTTCTATAGGTTGTATTATCCTATCATCTGCCAAATATATTTCTATAGGGGTATCTATTCCTTCTCTAAAACATGCTTTTATGAGTATTTCAGTTCCTCCTAAATGTACATATTTGATTGGGTTTTTTGCTTTTATGTCTTGTATTTCTTTATTTAATATTCGTTTGTTTATTATTGGTATTTTTGCTTTACCTCTTGTGAATTTNCTTCCTTTTACTGCACTTATTATACTTTTTTCTATAGGTTGTATTATCCTATCGTCTGCCAATTATATTTCTATAGGGGTATCTATTCCTTCTCTAAAACATGCTTTTATGAGTATTTCAGTTCCGCCTAAATGTACATATTTGATTGGGTTTTTTGCCTTTATGTCTTGTATTTCTTTATTTAATATTCGTTTGTTTATTATTGGTATTTTGGCTTTACCTCTTATGTATTTACAATCAATTATATGTTCCTTTTGACTTACTATGTAGTATTCTTCTTTCTGTCTTTTGAACCAGTTTTTTATTGTAGGTACTTCCAATACTTTTTCTACGCTTAAATCTAACTCTTTACCTTTTACTTGTTCAAATATATTGTTATCAAATATAATTTTTTGTTCTGCGGATTCTTCATTTTGATAATCTTCTTGTGTTATAATTTCTATTTCTTTTTCAGTCATCAGATGTTTTCATTTTCTTCGGATAACTNGATTCTTCATTTTGGTAATCTTCTTGTGTTATAATTTCTATTTCTTTTTCAGTCATTAGATTTCATCATCTTCTTTGGTTAACTCGTCATTTATTTCTATTTCATCATCTGTTAGTTCATATATACTATCTTCGCTATCTAATTCATAATCTATATATTCTATCTGCATGTATTCTTCATCATCGATTATTATTTCGGTTATTTACTTTTTCTTTAGGTTCTTGGGTGCTCTACAGTCTTTAGCTATATGTCCTAATTTTCCACAGTTATAACACGTACATTCTGTCAGTTTTTTTCTTTGGTCTATATGGTTTTTTGTGTTGATAATTTTTTACATAATATCTTTTTCTTGATTTTTTATGTTTATATTTTGACCATATTTTTTATATTTCTTCGTTCTCCATTTTCTATTATATTTATCTGTACACCCGAATTGTGGGGCTGTTTTATTTTTACAACATGTTAAATTTTTTATTAGTGTTTTTTCCATTTTCATTTTTTCCTTATATTTTTCGGATATTCGTATAAACCATTGTTTTAGAAATTTTATTCTAGTTCCCAAGGTATCTGTTAATACTGCTTCATTCCAGTCTTTTATTATTTTTGAACTAAATGGTTCGGGTAATTATGTAAAATATAGTCTTCTTGTTTCTCTACTTTCTTCTGCACTGTATGTCCCTTTATAATAATATTCTCTAAATGCACAAGTATATTCATCTATATAGCACATATTACATATTGCTAGTTTTGTTATTAGATTTCTATTTATTAGTTTATCTCTATTTTGTTCTTCTATTTCTGTAGTCATGCTACTAAATTCATTTCTTATGGCTATCTCATATTTGTATAATATTTCTATATTTGTTGTTGCCATTTCACCATCAAATTTTCTATTACTCCTTAAGGTATCTATACTTTCTTTTGTCAAATTGTGTAACCATAGTTTTACTGTTCCTATGAGTGTTCTTTCTATATATCCTGGTGTTTCTGTCATTCCTATTTTGTTATCCACCAACTGTTTTGATATGTATCCTATCCATAGTTGTATTGTTTTATTTATATCTGCTATGCAATATAAGTCTAAGAAATTATATTGTTCAGATATTGGTTTTGGTGTCCATTTCTTATTTAGCCTACTATTCCATAGCGTATCTTGTCTATCAGATTCTTCATAATTAACTGTATAGTAATTTGAGTTTAATCTTCTTGGATTTTTTACTCCTGATGCACTTGGTTTTTCATCCATATTTACATCTCCTGTATTTACTTCTAAATCTTTTGATTTTTCTATGTTTTCTAAAAGTTCTGTGTATGTTTCACTTGTTTCACTTAGTACTGATTTTTGGTCATCTACATCGTTATCTATTTCTTCAATTCTGAGATTTTCTTCTGGTTGTAGTTTTTGTTTGAATTTATTTATTTCATCTGTTAATTCTGTCTCTTTATCTTTCTTTTTTTGTTTTTCTTCATATAGTGCTTTTAACATGGCCAATTCTTTTTCTAATTCTATAATTTTTGTATTTTTAATTTCTTCTAATTGTTGTACTTCTTTGTTTGCTTGGTACCTTATATTTTTGATTTCTTTTTTCTTATCTATTTCTTCATTTTCTTTTATTATTCTTGTCATAGCTGTCAGGCTGCCTTCTAATCTTGTTGTTTCTTTTTCTATCATTAGGTATAATTGATCTCCTATTTTTTTATACCTCCTTCCTAGATTTGAAAATATTTCTTTTATTTTTAATCCGTCCTGATTTTCGTATGTTTTTTCATCTACCGCAAATTATTGACATCTTGTTCTTGTTAGTGGGGTATAAACTAAAGTAGTGCTGAGAGAAAAAAAAAAGGTGAAACCTTTGTGGGATTGATTTTAGTTGAAAAAAAAAAGTTGGGATTGAAGAATTTGCGCTTAAAGTTGATTATGTGATGTGTTAAAGTGCTTAGGAGGGTGAACCACTATTCCTATATATATATATCATGCCCGTCCCTTAGCCCACATTACAACCATTAAAAGTCCTAATTGATTTTAGATCGAGCAAGCTTACATTAGTAGAGATTTACATTAAGGGCAAGCATATGGTACCTTTTGTGCGCATGTGAACTTCTTTGAGAGAGTGAGAGAATTCTTCTATCGTTGGAAGTCCTTAAATTACGTTCAAATTTTATTTGAGTGTGCGGACTATCTTTCCATGTTTTGTGGTGAGGGCACATGTTTCATGATGGATAGGCGGCTTTATTAAACTTTTCAGTTAGAGTGAGTAAGTTGGCCTGGAAGTAGTTATCCTAAGGAGTCATTTTCCGAGGTTGAGATGTCCCGAATTTGCTATTTGACTGGTTTGAACTGTCCAATAATGTGCTAACATAGCGAAGGAAGTCCGAGAATGCATATGCAAGGGGCTAATTGTTGGTATCAACCAAAGTCACAGGTGCTTAAGCTTAATTGAAATGCGTGGCTTGATAGCGATAAGCTTAATTTTGTTCGATCGGTTGTGGGTTGAGTCTACTTTGCTTGAGGATGAATAAAGGTTTAAGTGTGGGGTAGTGATGTTGGGAATATTTCTATATGTTTTGATGTTACTTTGCCCATGTTTTAACCGCTTTTTGGTGCTATTTGGTGTTAAAAATGCCCAACATGGTTTAATTATTGGTTTTATGACTAAATGAGTTGTGTGTGATGATTTAGGGTGTTTGGAGATCAAAAATATGAAGAAAAGATGTTCCAACTAGAGGAAAAGAAGGTGGATGCGTCGCATCCAACCTTGAAAAGAAGGTTACTTGGTGCACCCTTAGCAGTGAAGTCGGACCATAGCATCCGCCTTAGCATCCGCACCTGGGCACAACTGAGATGGAGGAACNCAATCCCTCAAGCTGAGTTGGATTAGGAATAGGGAGAACTTTGGCCCACGACTTTTGTACACAATATATAAGCCAAAAACGCCTCTTTTAGGTCATCTAACATATTGGGAAGAGAGAATAAGCCACGACAAAGCTTGGAAACCACGGCATTCGTCTTGAGTTCTTATTTTTCCTTCTTTTATTGATTTTTATGCATTCTTGGGAATTATTTGATGATTGTATGAACATGAGTGGCTAAGAACCTTATTGTTCTAGGGTCATGGGTGATACATGAATGTTGATGTTTGAAGTTTAATTTGACGAAGTTGATTTTATCATATTGGGTTGTTTATTTAATTCTGCTTTTAATTATTTTACTGAGTAGCTAACAGTGAAATACTATCTACGAATCTAGAGTTGAACTCGAAAGTGGGAATTCTAGATTGCATAAAGAATTAAATAGAGCAAGTTCTTGAACCCGGGCATCGGGGAACGGATTCGCAATTAGGATAGACATATACCTATTTGCCTTGCTTGGTTAAAATACAGGAATTGTAAATGCTTTCTTGTTAGACTTAACTCCATAGACATATAGGCGTTAAGTTAACTTGAATAGGCGAGTAAGAACTCGACAGATTCTTATGAGTAATATCAACCCTGTCAATCAACAATCCAGATAAATCAATTAGTTATTTTAAGCCAAGAATATAACATGATTGTTAGCTAGCCCGTGACCCTGGAATATCTTCTCCTATTGATTGTTAGTCGAAATTATTATTTGTGTTGGTTGATTTCCTAGTTAATTCATTAATTGGTATTTTAGGTAGTAACTTAGTTAATTATATCTTTTGTGATAAATCTCTTGAATCGATAAGTTAATTGAGTTGAATCAGTCAAAAGTTAATCATAAGTCTTCGTGGGAACGATACTCTACTCACTACTTTATTACTTGACGGCCACGTATACTNGAACTCGACAGATTCTTATGAGTACTATAAACCTTGTCAACCAACAATCACAATAAATAAATTAGTTATTTTAAGCCAAGAATATAACATGATTGTTAGCTAGCCCGTGACCCTGGAATATCCTCTCATATTGATTGTTAGTCAAAATTACTATTTGTGTTGGTTGATTTCCTAGTTAATTCATTAATTGGTATTTTAGGTAGTAATTTAGTTAATTATATCTTTTGTGATAAATCTCTTGAATCGATAAGTTAATTGAGTTGAATCAGTCAAAAGCTAATCATAAGTCTTCGGGGGAACGATACTCTACTCACTACTTTATTACTTGACGGCCACGTATACTTGCGTGAGTGTGTTTGGTCACAACAAGTAACCCAGGAGCTGAAGAGATTCTACAATGAGGTCGTAAATGTCCTCCAAGGCCTGCGGTCAGCAGGATTCATCGGCTGGTCAGCCCTCCCCCACCATCACCCCATCAAATAATACAACAAACATCCAAGAGAAGGTGATTATAGTAAAATCATGAAACCATATGCAATCCAAAAATCCATCCTTGTAAAGGCTACTACTCTGGAACCTATTCCAGTCAAATGAGTTACTTTCCTCTGTGGAAAGTATCTTTCCTAATTTTGTGTGGGGGAACTATCCCTTAGGAGTTGATTGTATTATCTGAATTATGTGGAAGACGTGTATGCGAGGTGCCGAGTGTGTATATCGAGCCCCCTTTTTCTTGCAAAATTGGGTTTCGACATGTGACAACCCTTTTAAAGGGATATTAAAAGAGAAGAGTCGCCACATATCGATTTTAAGGTGCGTTAGGGCACCTATTGCGCAAATAACTCTGTTTGACTAGTCAACGTCACCAGAGATTGGGTAAGGGCTCAAATTACCTCAAAGAGAAGGTGTTAGGCACTCTTCGAGGTCCAGACCTGTGGGTCCCGACCGAAATTATAACTATGTAGATTATGTAATTAAACTAGGTGATCAAATAACAAAGAGAATAAAGGTCGGAGAAGTTCATTATAACGCAATTGGTACAAATATTGAGGACTAAAAGATACAAATACAATGTTCGAATGACTAAACGTAACTATAAAGAAAAGGGGGGGGGGGGTTTTTTAGCCTAAAGGATTACCCTGTGCAACATAAATAATAATTCGCTACTCCTATTAGGTTGGAGTTGCTCATATTATTCAGCGGGCACAGACTGTCATCTGCTGCTACCCAATTACTATGTTAAAGTTGTTTACCTAGAGGTTGGACCCCTATTTGGTTGGTTCTAGAGTTTACTTAGGTTTCTCAAAATGATAAACCTAACTGAAATTCAAAACAAGCAGGACTTCATGTAAAGACAGTTAAAGGCTGAAGTTGGCCACCACATGTAAGCAATAAAAGCATGCGAGCAAGTTCATATTACAGGCAATATTAAGACGTTTTGAAATTCTTAGGTCCTATGACTTCTATGTGATTCTGGATTCCAATATTAGGAGGCGGTGCTATAACTTATGGACTAGCGCATAGGAAAATTAGAGCACTACAAGTCCTATAGACATGATCCCTAATCATTTTTTAATAAAGTAGTTGAAATAATCCCAGAATTCTGAATTACCAACACTGGTTTTATAAAGATGTGTCTTAGGCGGGTGACAGTATCCTATAGGCAGGGTTTCTATAAATTGTTGAAATTGATTTTATAATACTTTACTCTTATAGACATGTCATCTAGGCGAAGCAGTGTAGTGAAAACGACGACCACAATCAATTTAAAGAGTAGAACCCCATATTCATGATTTCTAGATGGCCAGTACACTTAAAAGCAATAGAGGCTATTGGTTGATTGATTAGTTGGATCCTTATAGGTAATGGTATATACACTAGCCAAGGGCACTCTATTGCATCATATAGGCATGCTGTCTAAACGTGCAAAATGAGAAACAATTACAACAGATGCTTAAACTAACATGCTTTGAGTGATGAACAAGTATTAGACAAGTTAAGTGTAGTGTGTGATTCCTTATAGGCATGTTATCTATTAGCGTACATAAATAAAATATTCTAAACAACAAGTAGAGCACATAAAACCTATAGACATATTTTTCACCCTTTCATACAAGTATTAGAATACCCCCGGCTCCCATTTATTAATTTCCCCATCATTCAATTTTACAAGTTATTGCATATTACTATTAAATTGTTACAAGCCCAAATACAATAGAGATAACCCAACAGTACATCTGGGTATCCGAATAGGCTCAAGACTTCATGCAGATAGCAGGACCAAACTCCAAGCGCAGTCAGTATACTTTGACAATGCAGATAGCAGGCCCAACATACCAGGCCGAAACGATGCTAATGATTAAGCTAAGGGATGCTATGTTTGGACACACAAGTAACAGAAATAACCTTAAATTACAATTAGCAAACTATTCTAAGTAAGAACATGCTCAAATTGGGAGAACATATAAGACACATATGAGGCAAGTTCATGTTTATCACACCCGAAATAGAGTTTGATAGTGATATGATTGACAATCTTAGGATAGTATATGTCACGACCCCAAATCCTAACAGGTTGTGATGGCGCCTATCGTGGAACTAGGCTAGCCAAACATCACATAACTACACATTTAATCTATTATAATATTTCGAAAATCAATAATAATCAGCAAATAGAGTATAAAATAATTTCTTTAAGTCTTTACGCCGCGATAATAATCTAACAGTCTAAACAAATCCCCCAAGACTGTAGTCAACCGATCACGAGCATCTAAGAAATTAACTAACTCTACAAATGTCATAATAATGTCTATGAATCAAATACTAAGTACTAAATGAAGAAGGTAAGTGGAGAAGCTGCGGAGGCTGGATAGCTACCTCGAAATCCCAAACGCTGATGACAACGAGCTCGGATGACTACTGCTTAGAACCAGTACTTGGATCTGCACAACGGGGTACATGGAGTAATGATGAGTATGTCAACTCAGTAGTAATGAAAATAAATCACAGTCTGAAGTATATGGACACACATCACAAAAACACCAATCCACAAAACAGTAAAACATCAAATCTCAATACAGTATACATAAGTTCGAAAACCAGTTTCCACAAATCATTTTGAAACAAGTATATTTTCAATATATCTCAGTAAAACTCTCAGTAATATTAGTTTGAAAAATGAAGTAAATTATAGTAAAAACTCAGTAAAATATCATCATAAAACTGCCCCTCGAGCCATAATTATCATTCGTAACAATTTCCCTCAGCACCTCACCCTCACTCAGTATCAGCACCGCGGACAACCTCATTGTCACTCATGCCTCCCAATCACTCATCACTCGGCACTCGGCACTCGCACTCAGTAGGTACCTGCACTCACTGGGGGTGTGTACAGACTCCGGAGGGGCTCCTACAGCACAATCGCTATAAACAAGCCAAATCATGACATCAATCACTCTCAGGCACTCGGCCTCTCTCATATCATAACATCCTCACAATATTGGCCCTCGGCCTCACTCAGTCAGACACTCTCAGCATGCCATTCGGGCCATAAATAAAATGGGGTTCTCGACCCAAAATAGTATCTCATTTCAAGAAATAGTAATATTATCAAATAAGAGTGTCAACAATTTCACAAGAAAGACTGAGTGTAAAATCATAGTTTCAAGTGAGGAATATCAGTAAAATAGCCTCAAGGGGTTAAAACAGATCGGCACTAGGCCCCAAACATGTCTTACAGCCCAAGTATAACAGAACATAGTAATACTAATAACCATATGATTTAAAAGGGGTTTCGCAACTCAGTAGTTGCCTAAAAAGATATATTTTCAAAATTTCCAATTCGTGAAAGGATGAAGAGTCCGGGGTTTCACAGCCTCAGGACAGAATTTAAAGACATTACTTACCTCAAACTAGCCCAAAAAGCTACTCTGCAACCTGCTTTTCTCTCGAATCAACTTCCGAGTTCTCCAAATCTATAAGGATCAGATCTTTCGCATCAAATTATGCTAAGGGAATGAATTCCAATAGAAAAATACCAATTTTAGCACAAAACCCGAAATTAGTAAAAACCCAACCCCCCCCCCCCCCCCCCCCCCCCCCCCCCAAGCCTGAGTCTCGGAACTCGACAAATTTATATCAAAATGTTCTTCATCATCTCACGAGTCCGTACATATAAAGAACTCTAAATCGGAGTTCGTTTGACCCTTCAAACCTTCCCCTAAAGATCTCATAATCTCAACCCCAATTTCCATCTTTTTCTACTGATTTTAAAAAATTAAACGATGATAATTTGATCCTTAATCACATATAATCGAGTTTTAGGGTCCAAATTCCTTACCTCAATGAAGAACAAAGATTTTTCTCTCTTGAAAATCGCCTCAAAAGCTTCTTCCCGTTCAAAAATTGTGGAAAAGTGGGTTATGGTCGCGAAGGGTTTTAATTTATACTTCCTAGGTCCGGACACTGTGCGATCGCGGCTCTAGGAGTGCGTTCGCGAAGCACTGCCAAGTCGTAACCTACACGATCACGTAGCTACACCCGCGCTCGCATAGAACAATCAGTCAACCCCTCCTCACGCTCCAAGACCTTATGCCATCGCGCGCAACCAAACGCGATCGCACTAGCTTCCTCACTCCTCTCTCTGCGATCGCGACCTTGTACCTGTGGTCGCATAGAGAAATTTTCTAGGCCTCACCAACTAACCTGTGCGATCGCATACTTCACCTCGAGATCGCATAGAAGAATTCCACACCTGCAACACACCATCAAAACAACTATTTTTCTAAGTCCAAAAGTGCCCGCTAACCCCCGAAATCAATTCCGAGCCCCTCGGGACCCCAACAAAATTTACAAACACATCATAAATGATCATTCAAACTTAGCTGCACTCACGGAACACCAAAAATCACGTCGGATTCAAGCCTACGAACTTTGAAATTTCTAAATCCACCAACTATGCCGAAACTATCCAAAACACATCCGATTGACCTGAAATTTTGCAGACATATCCAAAATGACATTACGAATATGTTCCAACTTCCCGAATTCCATTCCGACCCCGATAGCCTATTTTCCACTGCCGATCGGAAATCACCAAAAACTAACTTTCGCCAATTCAAGCCTAATTCTACACCTGACATCACAAAATTATTCCGAACACACTCCTAAGTCCCAAATCACCTAACGAAGCTATCCGAGCCATAAAATCCGTATTCCGAGGTCGTTTACCAATAAGTCAACTCTCAGTTGACTTCTCCTACTTTAAGGCTATTCTTAAAGACTAAGTGACTAAATTCTCACTAAAACCATTCTGATTCCGAGCCTACCAACACTAACACATCAAAAACAGTATAACCAACCTATGACAAGGCAATAACAGTAATTATCATGCAAGTTCTACGTAACGACCGACCGGGTCATTACATTCTCCCCCTCTTAAACAAATGTTCGTCCTCGAACGGGTTTAGAATTACACCTAGAGTCTCAAACAAGTGAGGTTATCTTCTCTGCATCTCTCGCTAGGCCTCCCAAGTAGCCTCCTCCACTAGCTGACCTCTCCATTGTACCTGCACTGAAGCTATATTCTTGGACCTCAACTTTCTGACCTGGCAATCCAAAATTGCTACTGGCACTACCTCTTATGACATATCACCCTCGAGCTGGACTCTGTTGAAGTCTAACACATGAGACAGGTCACCAACATATTTCCTGAGGATCGACACATGAAAAACCGGTTGAACACTCCATAGGCTAGGTGGCAAGGAAAGTTTATAAGCCACTTCTCCAACCTTCTGAAGTACCTCAAAAGGACCGATAAACCGTGGACTCAGCTTTCCCCTCTTTCTGAACCTCATAACACCCTTCATGGGTGATACCTTCAGCAGTACCTTATCACCTTCCATAAAAGACACATACCGGACGTTCCGGTACGCATAACTCTTCTGCCTAGACTGCACCGCGTGAAGTCGCTCCTGAATCAACTTCACCTTCTCTAATGCATCCTGAATCAAATATGTGCCCAATAGCCTAGCCTCAGCGGGCTCGAAACAACCAACTGGAGATCTACACCTCCTACCATATAAAGCCTCGTACGGGGACATCTGAATACTGGACTGGTAGCTATTATTATATGCAAACTCCGCTAGTGGAAGAAAATAATCCCATGAGCCACCAAAATCAATCACACAGGCCCGCAACATGTCCTCTAAAATCTGAATAGTCCTCTCCGACTGCCCGTCGGTCTGAGGATGAAATGATGTGCTCAACTCTACCTGAGTACCCATACCTCTCTGCACGGTCCTCCAAAACTGAGATATGAACTGAGTACCTCTATCAGAAATGATAAAAACTGGAAGCCCATACAATCGGACAATCTCCCTGATGTACATGCCAGCTAAACGCTCTGAAGTATAAGTAGTACCAACAGGAATGAAGTGCGCAGACTTGGTCAATCTATCCACAATGACCCAAATAACATCAAAACCCTTCGAAGTCCGTGGAAGCCCAACTACAAAGTCCATAGTGATCCGCTCCCACTTCCACTCCGGAATATCTAACCTCTGAAGTAATCCTTCACATTGGCACCCGGATCGACGAAATACCGCGAGCTGTGGGCCTCTACTAATATCAACTCTCAAAGCCCATCCACATTGGGCACGCAAATACGGCCCTGCATCCTCATAACACCGTCATCACCAATAGTCACATCCCTGGAATCACCTCGACGGACCCTGTCCTGAAGTACTAACAGATGCGGATCATCATACAGCCGAGCTCTTATCTGATCATAAAGAGAAGATCGGGAAGCCATGGTAGATAATACCCGCGGAGGGTCTGACAAATCCAATCTCACCAACTAACCCGCTAAAGCCTGAACATTAAGTGCTAAAGGTCGTTCTACTGCTGAAAGGTAAGCTAGACTCTCCAAACTCTCGGCCCTGCGACTCAAAGCATTTGCCACTACATTGGCCTTCACCGGATGACACAAAATAGTGAGGTCATAATCCTTGAGAAGCTCTAACCATCTCCTATGACGCAAATTCAAGTCCTTCTGCCGCACCAGATACTGTAAACTACGATTATCAGTGAAAATCTCACACTGCACTCCATACAAATAGTGCCGCCAAATCTTCAAGGCATGAACAATGGGAGCTAACTCAAGATCGTGCACTGGATAATTCTTCTCGTGCACCTTCAATTATCTAGACGCGTAGGCAATCACCCTACCGTCCTGCATCAACACCGCTCCCAAGCCAATTCTAGAAACATCACAATAGACTGTGTAAGAACCCGAACCGGTAGGCAAAACTAGTACCGGAGCTGTGGTCAATGCTGACTTGAGCTTCTGGAAGCTTTCCTCACACTCATCAGACCATTTGAATGGAGCACCCTTCTGGGTCAATCTGGTCAAAGGCGAAGCAATATAAGAGAATCCCTCCATAAAGCGACGGTAATATCCCACCAAACAAAGGAAACTCCTAATCTCTGTAGCCAAGGACGATCTGGGAAAACTCTACATCGCCTCTATCTTCTTCGGATCAACCTAAATACTCTCACTAGACACCACGTGCCCCAAGCAATCTACTGAACCAAGCCAAAACTCATACTTTGAGAATTTTGCATAAAGTTTATCCTCCTTCAACCTCTGTAACACAACTCTCAAATGGTGAGAATGCTCTTTCTGGCTACGAGAATAAACCGGGATGTCATCAATGAACACAATGACGAAAGAATCAAGGTAAGGCTGAAATACGATGTTCATCAATTGCATGAACGCAACTGGGGCATTGGTCAGCCCAAATGACATAACCAGGAACTCAAAATGACCATATCTTGTCCTGAAAGCAGTCTTCGGAATGTTAGAATCCCGAATCTTCAACTGATGATACCCAGCTCTCAAGTCAATCTTGGAGAACACTCTAGCTCCCTGAAACTGGTCAAACAAGTCATCAATACGGGGCAACAAATATCGGTTCTTCACCGTAACCTTATTCAGCTGTCTATAATCAATACACATGTGCATGGAGACATCTTTATTTTTCTCAAACAACATTTGTGCACCCTAGGGTGACACACTAGGCCGAATGAACCCCTTATCTAGGAGTTCATGAAGCTGCTCTTTCAATTCTTTCAACTCCGCTGGTGCCATGTGGTAAGGTGGAACAGAGATAGGCTGGGTCTCTGGCACCAGGTCAATATCAAAATCAATATCCCTATAAGGTGGCATGCCTGGGAGGTCTGCAGGAAATACGTCCGGAAAATCACGGACCACAGGAACAAAATCAACAGAAGGAGTCTCTCTACTAACATCTCTCACAAAAGCAAGATAAGACTCACACCCTTTCTCAACCATACGCTGAGCCTTCAAATAAGAAATCACTATGCTAGGCACATGCTCTATAGACCCTCTCCACTGAACTCTCGGAACTCCGGGCATAGCTAGGGTCACTGTCTTAGCATGATAATCATGAATAGCATGGCATGGGGATAACCAATCCATGCCCAGAATCACATCCAAATCGACCATACTGAGTAACAGTAGGTCCACTCGGGTCTCTATACCCCCAATAGATATCAAACACGACCGATACACACGGTCCACAACAACAGTATCGCCCACCGGAGTCGACACATGACCAGAGGTAACTAAAGACTCACGGGGCATACCAAGAAAATGGGAAAAAGATGAAGAAACATAGGAATATGTATAACAGGGGCCAAGTAAAGCCAAAGCATCTCGGCAATAGACTGAGACAATACCTACGATCACTATATCGGAGGCTATAGAATCTGGGCTGGCTGGAAGTGCATAAATATGTGGCTGGCGTCCACCTGCTTGACCTCCCCCTCTAGGGCGGCGTCTAGCTGCCTGACAACCACCCCTGGCTGCCTGGGTAGGTGGTGAAGTGAGTGGGGATGAAGTCGACGGTTGAACCCTCTGTTGAGATGAACTACCAGGACGACGAGGACACTACCTCCACCCATGTTTGAACTCTCCACACTCAAAACAACAACCTGCAGCTGGAGATGAAGACTGATGAGAACCCCTGCCACCATGATAACCATCAGATGAACCATGCATAGAAGAACCCTGATATGATGATGCTCTGGAGGAACTCTGAGCTGGAAGGGGACTAAAAGATGAACGTCCATGATGAGAACTGCGGGGACCCTACCCCGAAGATGCACCACTATAAGCTGGGCAAGCTGGCTGTGGAGGTCTAAATGGACGACCTCTGCCGTGATGAAACTGTCCTCTAGAAGGGGCACCACTTAAGCTATCTGATCCCCGAGGCGTCTTGGCCTCCTTGTCCTTACGCTCCTGCCTACGAACCGACTCAATGTCCCGAGCAATGCCAACTACCTGCTGAAATGTAGCTCCAGACACTCTCTCCCTGGTAATCAAAATTCGAAGCTGATACGTGAGACAATCTACAAATCTCCTGATCCTCTCCCTATCAGTAGGGACTAACTCATAAGCATGTCTAGCCAACTCAGAAAACCTTATCTCGTACTGAATAACTGAAAGCTATCTCTGGCGCAGCTGCTCAAACTGCATGCGATGCTCCTCTCTGTGGGACTGAGGGACATACTTCTCCAAAAAGATCATGGAGAACTGCTGCCAGGTGAGTGGTGCTGAACCAACAGGCCTACGCCTCTCAAATTCCTCCCACCAAGTGAAAGCAACACCAACAAATTGAAATGTAGCAAATGAGACCCCACTGGTCATCCTCACCCTCTGTGCGGGTGAAAGTCGAAAGCTGAAGTCTACTAAACCTCTCCGACCTACGCTGCTCATCCTCGGGCATAGCTGGAACCACATAGTCCTGAACTGGGGCAACCGGCTGGGCTGGGACTACCCCCGGTGCCTGAATACCCTGTACAGCCTGCTCAGGTGTCCGGGCAACTGGAGTTTGAATGCCTCCCCCGGCCTGAGTTGTAGTGGCAATAGTAGACATAGCAACTTCCTGAGCCAAACTGGTACACATCGTCAATATCTTAGCCAGGGTCTCCTGAAGACCCGGAATGACAATAGGCACTGCCGGTGCCTGAGCTTGTCCCGCTGGAGCACCCTCGGCGGGAACCTGATCCTGAAACACAGGGGTATCCTGTGATACTGTCCCTGCTGCTGCGCGGGCTGGTCCCCTAACTCCACCACAACCTCGACCCCTTGTGGGTCTGGCTGGTGTCTGGTCCCCCTGATCGGTAGTTTGTGTCCTCACCATCTGTGAAAGAATGAAACAACAGTAGTTTAGATTTCAAGAAAAAATAGAATGGAACGAAAGAGTTCAAGAAAATGAGATTTTTCCTAAGAGTTCGGTAGCCTCTCGAAGATAAGTACAGACGTCTCTGTACCGATCCGCAAGACTCTACTAAACCTGCTCATGATCGTTGACTCCTATGTAACCTAGAGCTCTGATACCAACTTGTCACGACCCCAAATCCTAACAGGTCGTGATGGCGCCTATCGTGGAACTAGGATAGCCAACCATCACATAACTAGACATTTGATCTATTATAATATTTCGAAAATCAATAATAATCAGCAAACACAGTATAAAATAATTTCTTTAAGTCTTTACGCTGCAATAATAATCTAACAGTCTAAACAAATCCCCTAAGACTGGAGTCAACCGATCACGAGCATCTAAGAAATAAACTAACTTTAAAAATGTCAAAATAATGTCTATGAATCAAATATTAAGTACTAAATGAAGAAGGGAAGTCGAGAAGCTGCGGACGCTGGATAGCTACCTTGAAATCCAAAACGCTGATGACAACGAGCTCGGACGACTACTGCTCCGAACCAGTACCTGGATCTGCACACAGTGGTGTAGGGAGTAATGATGAGTACGCCAACTCAGTAGTAATGAAAATAAATCACAATCTGAAGTATATGGAAACACATCACAAAAACACCAATCCACAAATCAGTAAAACATCAAGTCTCAATAAAGTATACATAAGTTCGAAAACCAGTTTCCATAAAATCCTTTTGAAACAAAAATATTTTTAATATATCTCATTAAAAATCTCAGTAATATCAGTTTGAAAAGTGAAGTGAATCATAGTCAAAACTCAGTAAAATACCATCATAAAACTGTCCCTAGGGCCATAATCATCACTCGTAACAATTTTCCTCAGAACCCACCATCACTCAATATCAGCCCCGCGGGCAACCTTACTGTCACTCATGCCTCCCAATCAATACTCACTCGGCACTCGCACTCAGTAGGTACCTGCGCTCACTAGGGGTGTCTACAGACTCCGGAGGGGATACTACAGCCCAAGCGCTATAAACAAGCCAAATCATGGCATCAATCACTCTCAGGCACTCGGCCTCTCTCATATCATAACATCCTCACAATATTGGCCCTCGGCCTCACTCAGTCAGACACTCTCAGCATGCCATTCGGGCCATAAATAAAATGGGATTCTCGACNGACATTTGATCTATTATAATATTTCGAAAATCAATAATAATCAGCAAACACAGTATAAAATAATTTCTTTAAGTCTTTACGCTGCAATAATAATCTAACAGTCTAAACAAATCCCCTAAGACTGGAGTCAACCGATCACGAGCATCTAAGAAATAAACTAACTTTAAAAATGTCAAAATAATGTCTATGAATCAAATATTAAGTACTAAATGAAGAAGGGAAGTCGAGAAGCTGCGGACGCTGGATAGCTACCTTGAAATCCAAAACGCTGATGACAACGAGCTCGGACGACTACTGCTCCGAACCAGTACCTGGATCTGCACACAGTGGTGTAGGGAGTAATGATGAGTACGCCAACTCAGTAGTAATGAAAATAAATCACAATCTGAAGTATATGGAAACACATCACAAAAACACCAATCCACAAATCAGTAAAACATCAAGTCTCAATAAAGTATACATAAGTTCGAAAACCAGTTTCCATAAAATCCTTTTGAAACAAAAATATTTTTAATATATCTCATTAAAAATCTCAGTAATATCAGTTTGAAAAGTGAAGTGAATCATAGTCAAAACTCAGTAAAATACCATCATAAAACTGTCCCTAGGGCCATAATCATCACTCGTAACAATTTTCCTCAGAACCCACCATCACTCAATATCAGCCCCGCGGGCAACCTTACTGTCACTCATGCCTCCCAATCAATACTCACTCGGCACTCGCACTCAGTAGGTACCTGCGCTCACTAGGGGTGTCTACAGACTCCGGAGGGGATACTACAGCCCAAGCGCTATAAACAAGCCAAATCATGGCATCAATCACTCTCAGGCACTCGGCCTCTCTCATATCATAACATCCTCACAATATTGGCCATTGGCCTCACTCAGACAGACACTCTCAGCATGCCATTCGGGCCATAAATAAAATGGGGTTCTCGACCCAAAATAGTATCTCATTTCAAGAATTACTAATATTATCAAATAAGAGTGTCAACCATTTCACAAGAAAGACTGAGTGTAAAATCATAGTTTCAAGTGAGGAATATCAGTAAAATAGCCCTCAAGGGGTTAAAACAGATCGGCACTAGGCCCCAAACATGGCTTATAGCCCAAGTATAACAGAACATAGTAATACTAATAACCATATGCTTTAAAAGCGGTTATGCAACTCAATAGTTTCCTAAAAAGATACATTTTCCAAATTTCCAATTTGTGAAACGATGTAAAGTCCGGGGTTTCATAACCTCAGGACAAGATTTAAAGACATTACTTACCTCAAACTAGCCCGAAAAGCTACTCTGCAACCCGCTTGCCTCTTAAATCAACTTGCGAGAGCTCCAAATCTATAAAGATCAGATCTTTCTCATCAAATTATGCTAAGGGGATGAATTCCAATTGAAAAATACCAATTTTAGCACAAAACCCGAAATTAGCCAAAACCTGACCCCCNGTACTAATTTTCATAAATTAAACGATGATAGATTGATCTTTAATCTCATATAATCGAGTTTTAGCGTCCAAAATTATTAACTCAATGAAGAACAATGATTTTCCTCTCTTGAAAATCGCCTCAAAAGCTTCTTCCCGTTCAAATATGGTGGAAAAGTGGGTTATGGTCGCGGAGGGTTTTAATTTATATTTCACAGTTTGGACACTGTGCGATCGCGACTCCAGGAGTGCGTTCGCGAAGCGCTGCCAAGTCCTACCCTACGCGATCGCGTAGCTACACTCGCACTCGCATGGAACAATCAGTCAACCCCTCCCCACGCGCCAAGATCTTATGCGATCGTGCCCAGCCAAACGAGACCGCACTGGCTTCCTCACTCCTTTATCTGCGATCGCGACCTTGTACCTGCGGCCGCGTAGAGAAATTTTCTGGGCCTCACCAACTAACCTGTGCGATCGCATACATCACCCCGCGATCGCATAGAAGAATTTCACACCTGCAACACACCAGCAAAACATCTATTTTTCTAAGTCCAAAAGTTCCTGTTAACCCCCGAAATCAATCCAACACATCATAAATGATCATTCAAACTTAGTTGCACTCTTGGAACACCAAAAATGACATCAAAACACCAAAATCACGTCGGATTCAAGACTACGAACTTTGAAATTTCTAAAATCCACCAACAATGCCGAAACTATCCAAAATACATTCGATTGACCTGAAATTTTGCAGACATATCCAAAATGACATTACGAATATGTTCCAACTTCCCGAATTCCATTCCGACCCCGATATCCTATTTTCCACTACCGACCGGAAATCACCAAAAACTAACTTTCGCCAATTCAAGCCTAATTCTACACCGGACATCACAAAATTATTCCGAACACACTCCTAAGTCCCAAATCACCCAACGAAGCTATCTAAGTCATAAAATCTGCATTCCGAGGTCGTTTACCAATAAGTCAACTCTCAGTTGACTTCTCCCACTTTAAGGCTATTCTTAAAGACTAAGTGACTAAATTCTCACTGCAAATATTCTGATTCCGAGCCTACCAACACCAACACATCATAAACAGTATAACCAACCTATGACAAGGCAATAACAGTAATTATAATGCAACTTCTACGTAATGACCGACCGGGTCGTTACAGTATACTATTTCAATGAGTTTCAAAGTAAAGAATAAACCAGAAACAACCTAAAGACCTTCAAATGATTGCTTAACAGAATCATGAACATGAAGCAGGTAGACTGCAGTCCCTATGGGAAGCTTTTAACATGAGAACCTTGTGAGAATGTGGTGGAAAACAACACAACAACATGCTAATGGGCACAATTTGGAAAACATATCACTTAGTTGATGATGAAACTTAACATGGTGGACATTAACTATAACACAAAGATTCTACAGAACTCACATGTCAGTTAGAGACTAGTAGGACAAGCAGACATTAGGATTCATATTAGTCCACCCCAAATGATATAAGATCAACACCTTGGATTTATTCTAGAAACAAATGCTAAGAGTGCAGGATTGACAGGTCAAGGAATACAATTACCAGAGTTACAAAACATGCTTGGATAGAAATCAAGACAATGCGATAACATGGGAGAGTTCAAGGATCAGTTTGCATGAAGCTAACTATTCCACATGAAGGACCTAGCAGGAAAAGCTTCATTAAAGCAGATTATGGGCAAGCAGTTTCTACACAAGTCGCATAAATTCAAGGCATAAATGTGAAATCATAACAGGTAAAAGAGATGACACTCATGGCTAACATGAGCATGACAAATCAGACAGAACCTAAGAAGGCCAGGAACCATTTGAATCAATTACAAAGAGTGAAGGTATACTACACATGTTGAAACCTATCATGTTTGATACTAGAGAACATGGAACTGTAGAGTATTCATTGAGACAATAGAATTACATAAAGCGTACAACAATACAATACTGAAAATTCTCAAATAACAAGAAGCTTACGACATGCTTACCTAAAAGTACAGAATATACATACACGAACAAGTAGAGAAGTAATAATTAAAGCTATAGAGAGTCAAGAATGCTATCTAGTTGCCAAGATAAACAAGCAAAAAAGCGAAGAACTTAGAATATCAGTAGTGATTCAGTAGCACCAATTGTAAAGGAAAATGAAACCCCTAATCTCCAATGCTTCAGAGTTCACAAGAGCTCGAGAAGGGCTCCGAGCAGTACTTGCACCGGATGAGGTCGTTTAATGGCCTTGGCTTTCAGCCGACCCATTATTTAATAATTTTAGAAAATATTGGAGTATAACAGAGTGAGTGAGTGAATGAAAGAGGAGAATAGTGAGAATAATGGAAGTGATTAGGCTTCTTGAGGAGGAGTAGCAAAGGGGTTTATGTAGTAGTAGAAATTGAACAATAAAAATGGAAAACAATTATTCAAGGAAAGAAAATCAATCAAATTTAAGCAAGAACAAGGAAAGTCACATGCACAGCATGTTCCAAATCAAAATAGGTAAAAAAAAAAATCGGAAAAACCCTAGTTGACAAATGGTCAAAATTTAGCCAAGAATCTCGGTGAATCGATCCCATACGACCTTGTTGAGAGTGTATACAGACGGATTATTTTCAGAATCTTATAGGTTGAGGACGATTGCACTCGATTCATAGAGGTAATAGTTGCAAAAATCAGGCAAGTACTATGTAATATCACTAACATGTGAATGGTAATGAGATAATACAAATAAGGTAAGCAGATCGTGAAAGAGTTTCACGATTTCGCCGGATTGTGAGAGGATTTGTGAGGAGGCATCTAGGGTTCTGAAGAAGAGGGGAGACTTTTTAGAGGCGGGTGAGGCGTGGGAATGGGATTAGGGTTTAGGTTATGAGATATAACGTAAAGAAGGGAATTATTATGGGCCATTGATCATTTGAGATCAACGGCTAGGATCAAAGGGAAACGGGGCGAGTCTTTTAAGAAGGTGGTGACCGGGTTAGTCATAAGGGTCGTCTTGTTTGGGCTTGGGGTCATTGGTCTAGGCTTTAGATCCGGAATTAATTCCAAAGTTAGGCCTAAGTTTTAAATACTCGAAAAAATTTTAAAAAAATTGATAAGAAGTAATTAACAAATAATAAAAATACTATTTTCGTATTAAGATGCTTAAAAATAATAATTTAACATTATAACATATAAAAATTCCATTTTGAGCGCAAATAATGTAATGAAATATGACTATGCACGACATATAGGCTATTACTGCCAAATAATGTAAAATTGCTTTGAAATGCAAATATAATTATATAAAATAAAGTAAAATATTCTAAAACATATATGTGGATGCAAATAATAAATTTTGATGATTAATTCACCACAATTTTTTTTTGAGGGTAATCAACAAATAATCAGGTAATTTTAATGCAAAGAAATCAATTTTAAAGCTATAAAATTATACAAAAAATTATAGAAAATACATTATAAATATTGTAAATTAAGTAATGATGCAAAATATATTTTGAAAGTATATATACTTATTTAAAAATATGAGAGCAAAATTGGGTATCAGTAGCTGCCCTATTTACTCGAAAATGATGAAAGAGTTGTCGGGTAAAGAAAATGATGACCAATTTTGGCCGAATTGAGTGGGAATGGTGTGATTTGAAAAATGTGGCCGAACCCTTGTTTCTGAGTTGCCTACATATCTCTGGTATTACGGGAACCAGGCCGTGTGTAGTTTTGAATCCAACGGTGAACGAAACCGATGGATTTTTTATAAGAATGGTCGTATGTTTCAAAAAGGTTCTTTTGGGTAGGACAGCATCGTAGTCATGAATGTGAAATGAACATTGCGGGCGTATCATGAGGCAGATTTCTGAACGGTCATACAGCGAAAGATAGGCACTTTCGGTTACGTTTGATGTAGTCAAAGGATGTGAACATTGTGAACGAAAACCAGAGAGAAGATTGCTCTTGTTTGCAGAACAGTTACTCCAGGGTTACCTGCAAAACATGAAATACGGTGCATGTGAATATATGTGGGTTATTGCAAAAATGTAAACATGATGCAAATTCCCTTTGGGCCATGAAGGTTGTCTTTGGACGAGGAGGAGGATGTCCTTAGACCATGACGTCCTCGGCCATGATGCGTGTGAAAAGAGACTCGTAGGCCATGAAATTGTGTTCTCGAGTCATGAGGATGGTTCCTCTGGACTATGACGCCTTTGAATAATGATGTGCAATTTTACGAGATTTAGGCCATGGAATGGTGTCTCCCGACTTTGAGGAAGATGCCTTCGGACTATGACGCGTTTAGAGAAAATGGCAATATTTCAGCCTATGAAATGCAAAGATAGGATGCTTAGTCTTGTGCGAGGATGAGACAAGACCAGAGTTAGTTTTGTGTGAGATGAGGGCAGTGCTTATCTCGATGTGAAGAAGGGAGACAGTGCTTAGTCCCATGCAAGGAAAGACAGTGTTTAGCCTTATGCCATTAGGGAGGCAATGCTTAGCCTCATGCAAGAAACAGAGACACTACTTAGTCTCATGCGAGAAAGGGAGGCAATGCTTAGCCTTATGCAATAAACAGAGACAATGCTTAGTCTCATACATGGAAAGGCAGTGCTTAGCCTTATGTCATTAGGGAGGCAATGCTTAGCCTCATGCAAGAAACAAAGACACTACTTAGTCTCATGCGAGAAAGGGAGAGAATGTTTAGTCTCATGCAAAGAACGGGGACAATCCTTAGTCTCACGCAGGGAAAGGCCTAATTTTTTCCTATATTATTTTCAAAATGCATATATACTTTCAAAACTATCCATGATCATCAATTAACATTTTTCCATAATTTTCTGTGATTTTAAAAGATTTTTAATTAATTTGTTTCATCATCTTATTATCTAATAATTACTAATTGCATCATAACTAATTCTGTAATAATTTTATTGCTTAATTTTTATCATTTATTTTTATATTAAGCTTTAATTATTTTATGCATAACTATATTTACATCTTTAGGTTATAATTGCAATAACCTTGGAATAATAGCCCATGTGTGCATAATTACTTTATTTTTACACGAAAATGACTTTTTATATTTTATAATATTAAGTAATTATTTTACATTATTTTCACACATAAATTACATTTTCATCATTTATTAACTATTATTACAAAATATTTTATTCAACTAAATGGGTATTTAAAATATGGCCACTTTTATGAATTTTTTTTCGGACCTTAGCCCAATAACTATCCCAGGCCAATACCCTAACCTTACCCAATACCCATAACCCAAACCCAATAACCCAATTGTTATAACCCGCCCCAACAAGATTTAATCCTGGCCGTTGATCTCAGAAGATCAACGGTCTAGGACAATCTTTCCATTATTAATTAACCAAACGACTTAAACCTTACTCGCTTTCCCAAATCCGCTGCCTTGAAACCCCTTCCCTCCTCTCTTCTCACTCACCCTCCTTCTAACCCTATCCCGATGTCACTGAAACCCCTTTGATTCATGGGTTCTTTCTTCAATCTCAGGCCCTATCCGGCCTCCTGTCTCTGCTGGTTGTTCGATTTTCATGTTACTCGTGGATAATCTCAAGAAGATCGAGCCAGATTTGGTTCAAATCTATCATGTTCTCGATTAATTTATCTGTATTCACCCCCATGTCTGTGAGTATTATCACTTTTTTGTTTTTATGGCTTCAAATCTCTAGTTTAAACCAGATTTTCCACCTCTATTTATTTTTTTGTATAAAGCTAACTATTTCTGGCCAAATCAGTTCAGACCTATTTAGATCTGAAGTGGTTTGAGTTCGTTTGGAATTTTTTCCTTTAAGATTCTTCTGTTTTACTACTATTTTCAACCGATTACATTTTCCCCTAAAAGTTAAGGTTTCGATTTTTCAAGAGGTTTTTGCAAAAATGTTTAAAACGTTTAAATGTTCAACTCTGATTTTCTTCTTTACTGTTTGACTGGTTTCTTTTACTTGAGTTTCATCTCTATGTCTTTACACCTTAAGGTTTTTCATTATTTGACTGTTGGTTATAATGTTTTGCCCGTGTACTGTGGCTCTATCAATTAAGGTGATTAACTTATTTACTTGCTTAATTAGGGTTCAAAAATTGTGCTGTCTTTTTAAAACGGATATCTCCTTGACAGATTTTTACCTATTCTTTCCTTATGTGTGATTCCTAATTGATACTACTTGCCTTAATTCTCCTGCTAGCCTGATTTTGGTGCTTTGATTGCTAGAACCGACCTATATGTGATCTCTGGATTTACTACTTACCTTATTTAGCCTCAATCTTGTCTACTGATTTATTATGTGAAAGATCCTGTTAACCCTAATCGTTTGATGATTAATTTTGCATACCTTACCTTATTTGCTTTTACTCTACTATATGATATAAAAACCTCTCACTATTCTGATTTTAACACACAAGCTCACGCTTACAGACTTACACTAACGCTTACACAATCTCACACTTGTCACTTCACAACTTAAAAAGCTCTCTGTTTTTCCTCAAACATTCTGCAGTGTTTAACCGGCTGGAAGGCAAGGCTAAACTCTTTGGATCCAAACTGTCATTATATTCCTGTTTACTTTTTTCCTAACCAGTATGTGTGAACTTCTGTTAACCTATTTCTATTCTATATGTTATGTGATTAGTTTATTTCAACCTCAACCTGCTTCTGTTTGATACATGATTCTTGTATGTTTCTTCCTCAACTGCAATATCTTAATTTTTGTCATCTTGTTCTGTTCTGCATGTTTATTTCAACCTTAGCATGCTTTTTCCTGATCTATGATGCATGTTTACCTCTGTCTGAAACTAGTATGCTCTAGTTCCTACTACCTTATCCTGTTCTATGTGTTTGTTTGGTAAGTTATTTTTGAAACTTCATCATGTTTTCTATTTAATACATGCCTATATGATTTCACTTAGTGACAAAGCTAATGTGAGCACTGCCTAGGGTCCTTGAGACTCCTCCGAACTCTAACACATTAGGGCTGGTCTTCCAATCTTTTATGAACTTTTTTTCTAAGTGAGGTTCTGGTGTGAACATTGCCCGGGGTCCTGAGGCCCTTGGGAACTTTGACACATTAGAAACCTAATTTTATGTGCCATTGATGGATCCCATTATGTTTCAGACTTGCTTTGATTGAAGGCCTGGTTTCCAGGTTAATATTAGGCATGCTAAGGCTCCCTATGGTGTAATGGATAATATTATGTAATTCATTCATATTGGGCTGTAATAGTGTAATAATCTATGTAATAACAGATCTGTGGCTATTAGTAAAATATGTGGGGGGGGGGGGTGTATATATTTGTTCAAAACTCGGGTAGAGATCCTAGCTATAGGGTTACTGTGTTGATTATGTGAGTGTTACTAATCGTGTAGAAATTCTGCCTATGGGATGTTTTTCTTGATTGTTTGTGATCATGCATATTAGAGACACTGTCTATAGGTCTTTTGGTAATTCTGCATTAGAATCCATGTTAGTAGGATCTACACATATTTCCAATCTCAATGTGCATTAGTTGTCATGTATATATGATTTTATTTGTTTGAGAAAATAATCTTTCCTAGCAATTTGCTTTAAAAATTATACCCAATGTGATTAATAGATATCATGTCTATAGGAAATAAAAATCAGTTTCAACTCAGATACCATGCCTACAGGAACAAAAGGAATCAGTTTCAAAACCTAGAAATCATATCTATAGGATTTAAACTAATAAATATCATGCCTATGGGGTAAATCAGTTGTAAGTTGAGAAATCATGTTTGTAATCAGTTTCAACACTAAGAAATCATGCCTATATGAGTTAACTAATTCTACAAAAGTAGAAAGCATTCCTATAGGATCTAAAGAGATAAAAACATGTCTGTTAAAATCAGTAACTCGTTGTTATAGGTTTATAATTAAAAATTGTAGATACAATGCCTATAGGATTCTGTCCTGGTTATCACTTAGGCACTCCTGTAGGTTTATTAAGAATTTTGGGCCAAACACTGTGATCTCTTGCTGCTTGAAATTTTCCCAGATTCATAACTTAATCAAAATCAGTAGGCAAATTGGTAGGTTCTGATGCTCGCCTTAAACAAACTGCTTCTCTACATTCTGTTTCTGCTCATCTAGATATCCTGACTATGGGATCCTAAATTAATGAAATTTACTGATTGAACTGCGTGCATTTGTTGACTATTTGTGGAGGTTAACATGAGCCTTTAGTTTCTCTCCTGTGACAGTCCTATTTGAATTTTGTTTGTCGCCAAGCTTTTTCTCATTTTAAGCAACCTATGTCAGTCTAGAACCACCTTAAATAGAGGTCCTAAACACCTCTAGGACCATAGGAAAGGGACGGGTAGTGCACACATAAGGCATGAGTTGGAAGCTACTAGAACGCTTAGGTAACAACTGAAAGTTAGTAATTGGGTAGTAAAGGAGATGATGACCTATGCGCTAATACTATGTGTAGCACCCAAACCTGGGGAAAGTTACCAAGTATTGCATGGAAATGATCCTATAGGCTAAAAAATATAGGACCCCTTTAATTCCTGTTTTAAAATAATAGTTGTCTAAATTGCTTTATTTTCCTTTAAAGACTAATTCGTTTTAATAAGTCCGACCGGTGCCCACCGTTGTGGACCTCGAGGGGTGCCTAACACCTTCCCCTCATGGTAATTTCGAGCCCTTACCCGAACTCTGGTGATGCAAATTAGTTTCATGAGTTAATTACTTTAGGTTCCCTAACGCACCTTAATATGTTTGGTGGCGACTCTTCAAATCCCATCTCCCATCCCAAAGGGAAGGGAGTTGTCTCAGAGATGTTGAAACCCAATTTCGCGAGAAAAAAGGGGAGCGACAGTCTCATGCAGGGAAAGGCAGTGCTTAGCCTTATGCAAGAAGGGAGGCAATGCTTAGCCTCGTGCATGAAGAGGAGACAATGCTTAGTATCATGCAAAGAAAGTCAGTTCTTAGCCTTATGCAAGATTGGAGGTGATGCTTAGCCTCGTGCAGGAAGAGGAGACAATGCATAGTCTCATGCAAGGGGAGGCAATGCTTAGCCTTATGCAATAAAAGCGATGAGCTATAGTTAGAAAGTGAAGTATTTCTTAGCTGGGTGTGCTTTCATTTGGTAACTTGTCGTCATGACGATAGTGATTTGATGTGCGTATGTACTTGTGAATATTGATGTTTTGTCGTTCCAGCATTCTGTCACGACCCCAAAACCACTAGTCGTGATGGAACCTAACCCAAACCGCTAGGTAAGCCAACTAATAATTATCCAATTTCAATAATGTTAACAAGAAAATTAAATGAAAGTAATTTACTGAATTCAATATATATCCCAAGGACTCGTTGTACAAATCATGAGCTTCTAAGAATAGAGTTTACAAATCTGATAGAATGTATGTACAACTTCAGTTTGAAAGTACATAAATAGAGTTTTATAATCTAAGGCTACCCCGAACAAAAGAGGCAGCTACAACAGGGACACATTTATATCTTCAAATCCCGCAACCATCGAACACAGCAACAACAACAGCCAACATCTGCACGCAATGGGCGGAAGTGTAGTATCAGTACGACCGACCCCATGTACTGAGTAATTTACAAACCTAACCTTAGGTTGAAAGCAGTGACGAGCTATCACCAGGTCGGGTCCAATACCGGTATTCTACAACTGTTCATAACAGCATAATACAAGTAATAAAAGGTATCTCTGTAGTAAAAACGCTCAACTCGTTCACAGTTCAAGAAAATGATCATGCTTTTCAAGAATCTCAGTGAAAATCCCAAATCTCTTACTGAATATTCCAAAGGTACGAGTAAGTTTGAAAACTGTAATTTCCCAAATAACCTTTCCAAAATAAATAAAAAATATTTAATTATCTTTCATAATAACAAGTATAAAATACCTCTATATGCCCACATATCAATGTGTATAATAAGTCATGAATGACGTGAACCGTATACCATGAGGAAAAAAATGCATCTCTATGTCTGTGTGTCATATGTGCCTGACAATGCCATGTATCTCAGAGATTAATCATGTACTCACACTCTTAGAGTACTCAATATCACTGTCTCACACTTTCCACTCATCATGCTCAACCACTCGGTACTGTATATGTCCCATACATCAAAGGGAAGATCCATCCCGGAATATATACATCACTGACGATCAGTCACTCAGTATCGAGGAAAGGCCAATCCGGCCACATGGAGAAGATCTATCTCTAGGTATATAAATGCTTCGGACAAGATCCATGTCCAGGGAAGATCCATCCCTCAATATAATCAACCACGCTCACTACGGGTGTAATGACTCTAGAGGGGCTCATATAACCCCAGCGCTATCATAAGCCAGATCCAGGAATAAATCAATATAACATGCTGCGGTGTGCAGCCCGATCCCATAACCGTCACTCATAATCAGGCTCTCAACTTCACTCAGCCATCAATCTATCCAGTCTCACTCTCGGGCTCATGATGTCATGAAACTAGCCCGACAACAATGATATGATGTATCATTAAACAACACTGAGACTGAGATATGATATGAATGCATGAATATGACTGAGTACAAAATATCATTAAAATAAGTGAGATAACAGCAAGAAACAACCACTATGGGTAATAATAATATCAGCATAAAAGCCTAAACATGATATTTAGCATGATTGACAGCATATTTACTTTATCACATGGTGAAAACACAAATATCAACAAAATAGGACCATAATATAGTGCCATGGGAACAACAAAGTCCCAATTCACAGAGTGCACGCCCACACGCCCGTCACCTAGCATGTGCGTCACCTCAATAACAATCACATAACACGTAATGCGGGGTTCATACCCTCAGCACTATGTTTAGAAGAGTTACTTCCCCTCAAACGAGCCAATACCAATGCCGAGCAAGCCAAGCGATGCTCCAAAGACGCCATCACGCGCATTCCATCCTCCGAACAACTCGAAACTAACAAAAAACAACTCAAATACATCAACCAAGGCTAAGGGAACCAATCCCAATCAGAAAATATCAATCTTGAATCAAAGCTCGAAATCGGTCAAAAAAGCCCAACTCGGGGCAGCACCTCGGAACCCGAAAAAACTCACAAAATCAAATAACCCATTCTATTACGAGTCCAACCATACTAGTTTCACACAAATCTGACTATAAATCGGTGATCAAAACTCAAAATTCATATTATGAAACTTAAGGCGAAAACCTCCAATTTCCTCTTTAATATTCATCAACCAAAGCTAAAATTGAAGATAGATTCATGAAATATAACCAAAACCTAGTAAATAACACTTAACCCAATTGATATGGTGAAAATCGCCTCGAAAATAGCCCAATTCCGAGCCCCCCAACTCAAAATATGCTAAATGAACAACACCCTCGTTTTAACAATGTCCTGCCTCGTTTCTTGTGCCAAAAGATATCGAAACTCACTTTTGATATCTTCAATAGATTCCTTGTGAAATTCTAGTGAAGTTAGGCTCTTGAATCTGTAACGACCCAACCGGTCGTTTTGAGCTCTAGCGCGTCGTTCAGCACTTTGGGGTCATTAGCAGCTCCGTTTAAGGTATTATGAGTTGTAGGTGTGGTCGGAATTGAATTTCGGGAAGTTTAGAGATGGTTTGGAAAGAAAATTCTCATTTCAGAAGTCTTAAGTTAGAGAAATGGACTATGATTGGAATTTTGAGTAAACGACCTCAGAATATGGATTTGAAGGTTCCTGCAGGTTCATATGATGATTTCGGACCTGGGAATATGTCCGGATCGGGTTTTGAATAATCCGGGAGATTTTCGGCATATATTGTGGAAGTCAGCATTTTTGAAAAAAATTCCTAAGTTTGGCTTGAAGCGCATTTCAGTGTTATTGATTTTCGTTTGGGATTTCGAGTCTAGGAATAGGTTCTTATGGTGATTCTTGAGTTGGGAGCGCGATCAGAAGTAAATTCAGATATCCGTAGGTCATTTTGAAGTCATTTGGCTAAAGATAAAAATTTGAAGGTTTTTGAAGAATCTGACCGGAAGTGGGAATTTTGATACTGGGGTCGGAATATGATTCCGGAAGTTGGAGCAGATCCGTAATGTCAAATATGACTTGTGTGCAAAATTTGGGGTCAATCGGACGTGATTTGATGGGTTTCGGTATCAGATGTAGAAATTTGAAATTTCTAAGTTCATAAAGTTGGGATTTGGGTGTTATTCATGGTTTCTATGTTGTTTGATGTGATTTGAGGCCTCGAGCAAGTCCGCATTATGGTTTTGAGCAGGTTGGTATAATTGGACGAGGTCCCGGGGGCTCCGGGTGGATTCCGGGTGAATAAAGGATCAAGTTTGAGAGTTTGAAGAAGGTTGAGGTTGTTGTCATCTTATGTGACCGCACCTATGAGACTTGGGCCGCGGGTGTGGCTATGGCGCCGTAGGTGCGAAGAAGTGGTGGTCTGGCTGGGAACGCAGGTGCGATGGTATTTCCGCACCTGCAAAGTTGCAGATGCGGGCTATGGGGCGCAGGTGCGAATTTGGCTGGAGCTGAGGAAAAGCCGCAGGTGCAGAGGTTTGGTCGCAACTGTGGAATCGCAGGTGCGAGAGTTGGGTCGCAGGTGCGAGAAATGGCCTGGGCAGAATGTTATAAAACCGTGATTTTTAGCCATTTTCTCACTATTTCATCTTGGCATGGGCGATTTTGGGAGGCTTCAAAGAGAGGATTTCTTCATGCAATGATAGGTAAGTAATTCCTTCATATTCTAAGTTAAATACAAGGTTATTACATGAGAATTTGTAGGAAAATTGGGAAAATCTTAAAGAAACCTAGAATTTCTATTTGGATTTTAACCACCAAATTGAGCATGGAATTTAGAGTAAATTGCATATTTGAACTAGTAGAGCTATGGGTAGAATATGTCTTCGAGAAATTTCGGTTTACGGGCACATGGGCCCGAGGGCATTTTGGTCAATTCACCGAGCAGAGTTGGGAAAGTTTATAATTTGAATTTATTGCGAGTATCAGGATGAATTTTCATTGCTTTGCCCGTTATTTGGTAGTTTTGGGGAATTGTACATTAATTGGAGTCGTCGGAAGGGCTTGGATGCCGGTTATGGGACTCCGGAGCGAGGTAAGTCACCTTTCTAACTTTGTGAGGGGGAATTGTCCCCCTAGGAGAACTAATTTAGTATGTGCTACTATGTGCGGGGCCTAGGTACGCACGAGGTGATGGGAGTCCATGCGTAGCTACTATTATGCCATGTCCCGATAGCCTAGGACCCACTAACATGCCTTACCTGTTGTACCTGTGATCTTGTCTGTAATATTAGACTGCTAATATAATCGAAATTGTAATAGAATGACTAAGGAAGATTAGAGTTTATTTTCTTAATCATGTAAAAAGAGAATTGATTTCCTTCGCGGGCAATTGTATTCCCGGATAAGGTTATATTATTAAACATTATAAAAAACTTGGCAACTGAATTTCGAAAAAAAAGGATTTAAATACTATTTTGTGGTTTTTAAAAGAGAAATCTGTCATTTACTTGAGTATTTGTTTTCCCGACGTAGTCGGGGTGGACTGTTGATTGTGTATGACTGCATGTGACAGCTTCGCAATTTACATTCCGCGTGCGGAGTGTTATTTCCCCCACTCTCATGGGAGCGGGCCGTACGCCACGGCAAGATTGAAAGAAATATTATGGTTCGGGTCGTTCGACCCTCGGCAGTGCAAAGAGATGATTATTATGATGGCTCAGGCCGGTTGTCCTTATCCCGTATGCGCATGCTAAATTGTTAAATGTTTTCATGGTTTTTTAAGTGATAAGATATTTGGGGGAAAATAAAGAAGTAATTTGTTTATTTAAAATATTTGGGGGAAAAAAAAGAAGTAATTTATTTATTTAAGATATTTGGGGGGGAAATGAGGAAGTAGTAACTGGTTTTTTGCTTCCAGTATTTACTTGGATTTCAGTGCCTTATATATGTTTTTTGCTTTACTACCTTTACATGCCTACCGTGTTCATCATATTCTATTAAATTAATTTGTTGGACCTTAGTGAGTGTCTAATTAAACCTCTCGTCACTATCTCTCCGAGGTTAGGCGGGCGACTTACTAAGTACACGTTGTTTTTGTACTCATGCTACAGTTGCTATGCATTTTTATTGCACAGGTACTTTCATAGCAATGTGGTGGATTTGGAGACTTAGGCGAGCTGCATCATCCGGAGGAGATCCGCAGCTGACAGAGTCTCCCTCATACTGTATTTATTTTCATTTTAAATTCCTTGTCCAATTCGTATTTCGGACAAGCTTGGTGATGACTGTATAAATTCTTAAAAATTGATCGTGTACTTGTGACACTGGGTTCTGGGATGTGTTGGGATATATTTGCTAAAATAGAATATTCAAACCATTGTTTTACTTAACAGATTTTATTTAGTTAATATATAATAAAGTGAAAGGAAATGATTTTTCATAAATGTTAAAACAGGAAAATATTTCAATTAATTAATGATTGCCTTGCCTGACAGTGGTGTCCGGCAACATCACGACTTTAATAGATTTTGGGTCGAGACAGAATCACTGCAGTTTACCTTATATTGAAGGAGATATGTAGGTTTCAATATTTGAAAATAGTGCAGACTTATAAATACGAAATCAGTGGCAATGTCATAATTAATCTGAAAAATCTAGCAACCCAATTCTTAGTAAAATGACCATAAAATCCTCGTACGATGTCCAAATTTGACTATTCTTTTTGCTATGGCTCCATAATTACGATACAGATCTGATGCTTCAATAAGAACAGAAATTGGAGCTCATTTGATTAATGTAGTACCATTTATTCTATAAGAAACGACGTCGAAACATAAAAAAAATAAGCGCAACAGTACCCAAACCAATCCTAAACTTACCCGACCCCTTTGGGACCCCGTCCGAACATACCAACAACTCCCATAAAATAACACAGACATACTTGAGGCCTCAAATCACGCATAACAACACCGGAACGATTAATTGCACCCCAAATCAAACTTAATGACTTTTTCCGAACTTTCAAATTCCAATTTTTACTGATTATTGCCTAATCTTTCTAGAAATATCCAATTGCAAAGCTGGGCATACGACCGAGTCAAAAATTAGCATCCAGATCTAACAAAACCATCAAAACGCCAATTCGAGGTCAAATGCTCAAAAGTCCAACTTGGTCAACTCTTCCAACTTAAAGCTTCAATCATGAAGTTCATTCTTTCAAATCGATTCAGTACAACCTGAAAACCAAAACCGACGATTCACACAAGTAATACATCATACAGAGCTACTCATGCCAGTAAACTACCAAGAGAAGTGCACATGCTCAAAACGACTGGTCGGGTCGTTAAACATTCAAAGAAAAATCATGAGTTTTGCGGTGGAAGGTTAGTTTGTGCTCTCGACTCCTTGTCTACCTTCATTCCTGTCCTGATGTCTTGCTGGAGTTACCCTGGGAAATGTCTGGCTGTTATTGAAACTAAGTTTTCGAAAGTATGTATGCATTTTTCAAATTATTTGCAAAAATGTAGTTGTTTGAAATGTATTGTAGTATGTGAGGTCAAATAGTTTAGGTGAACCGGTGAATCTGATACATTTAGGGACATTGAAACCTCTTTGCCGTCCTCCTCAAAATTCGGCCCCAGTTTAAATGTATACTCTTGACAATACTTTTCGGCTATTCCACACATGACGATGTCGACTTGAACTTGTAATCTTGCCCAGTCTCTAATTATGGGAAAAAGAAGATTATATTAAGATGTGACTGAACCCACAGGGCTGCCTACGTATCCCCTCTTAAACAGGAATTAGGTCAAGCTTAGTTCAGTTACATCAACTGAAGAAATGCGAACGGTCCTAAACATAGTATCTCTTGATTGTGTCTAAGTTGATATTTTTTGGCCTAATTTCTCCGTCCGTTTCAGTAAGTATAAGTGCTCCTCCTTTTAATAATCGATGAACAATATAGGGACCCTGCCAATTGGGTGAAAACTTCCCCCTAGCTTCATCTTGATATAGGAAGATTCGTTTAGCAACAATTTCCCCGGTGTGAATTGCCTCGGTCTGACCTTCTTGTTGAAGGCTCTTGCCATCCTGTTCTAATAGAGTTGACTGTGACACACTGCATTCGTTATTTTACCATCAATGAGAGCTAGTTTTTCATAGCGACTTTGTACCCATTCTGCATCGCTGAGCTCAGCTTCTTGTATAATTCTTAAAGAAGTGATTTCTACTTCTGCAAGAATAACTGCTTCGGTGACATAAACCAATAGGTAAAGAGTTGACCTAGTTGACATGCGAACCGTGGTACGATATCCGAGCAGAGAAAATGGAAGCTTCTCGTGCCATTGTTCGTAATTATCTACCATTTTACTCAATATCTTATTGATATTCTTGTTGGCTGCTTCTACGGCTCCGTTAATTTGTGGCATGTATATTGTGGAGTTTTTATGCTTGATCTTGAAGGTTCCACACATGGCCTTCATCAGATCGCTATTGAGATTGGCGGTGTTGTTAGTGATGATTAACTTTGGTACTCTGAATCGACAAACAATGCGGTCCCGAACAAAATCTACTACAACCTTCTTAGTCATAGGTTTGTAAGACACAACATCAAGCCATGTTGTGAAGTAGTATATGGCCACTAGAATGAACCTATGCATGTTTGAAGCAGCGGGTTCGATCGGGTCGATGACATCGATACCCTAAGCCGAGAAAGGCAAGGGTGAACTTGTTGCATTGAGTTCATTGGGTGGTACATGTATCATATAAGCATGTATATGGCATTAGTGGCACTTTTGAACATACTTGATGCAGTTTGTTTCCATAGTCATCAAGAAATACCCCGCTCTTAGTATCTTTTTGGCTAAGGTGAACCCATTCATGTGCGTTACGCAGTTGCGTCATGTATTTCCTCGAGCAATCTGGATGCTTCCTTGGCGTCGACACACCATAATAATCCCAGGTCTGAAGTTCTTCTACACATAACTCCTCTGGTTTGACAAAAATGGTTGGCCAGCCTTCAAAGCGTGCGATTCAGAGTATGTGTAGCATGCTATGGATATTCTCCCTTTGCCAAATATTCCTTGATGTCGTGGAACCACAGGTTTCCTTCGCTCTCTTCTTCAACATGAGCACAATAAGCTGGCTACTTATGAATTTCTATTGGGACATGATCGATGAAATTCTTGTCTGGATGTTTTATCATGGAAGAAAAAGTGGATAATGCATCTGCGAACTCGTTCTGAACCCTCAAAACCTGTTTGAATTCTATCTTTGGGAAACTCTTGATCAGCTCTTATACACAGTGCATATATGGAAATATTTTGGTGTTCTTTGCAGCCCATTCTCCTAAAACCTTATGCAACAATAGATCGGAATCTCCAATTACACGCAGCTCCTGAACATTCATGTCAATGGCCAACCTGAGTCCCAAGATGAAGGCTTTGTATCCTGCCATATTGTTAGTGCATGGAAACCATAGGTTTGTAGATATCAGATAGTGTTGGGAGGTTTCGGATACCAAGATAGATGTGATACCTACTCCTTTGAAATTAGATGCTCTGTCAAAAAACATTATCCAACCATCATATGCTTCAGTGATATCTTATCCCACGAACGACATCTCTTCATTGGGAAAATCTATTTTCAATGGTTCGTAGTCTCCGTCTACGAGACTTTCTGCCAGATGATTCGCCAATGCTTGCCCTTTGACTGCCTTCTCAGTTATATAGATGATGTCGAACTCACTCGGCAATATTTGCCACTTTGCTCACTTAGTTGTAGGCATGGGCTTCTGAAAAATATATTTCAGTGGATCCATCCTTGATATGAGGTATGTAGTGTATGCATAGAAATAATGCCTCAACTTTTGAGCTATCCATGTCAAAGCACAGCAGGTGCATTCCAGCAAAGAGTATCGGGCTTCGTAGGGTGTAAATTTCTTGCTCAAATAATATATTGCCCGCTCATTTTTTCCAGTTACGTCATGTTGACCCAAAACGCAACCGAAATCTTCGTCTAGTACAGACAGATAAAGAAGCAATGGTCTTCCTAACTCTGGTAAGACCAGAACGGGCTGTTTGGATAAATACTCCTTCATTTTGTCGAAGGCTTTATGTCATTCTTCAGTCCAACTTGTTGCAGCATCTTTCCTCATAATCTTGAAGATTGGTTCACATATCATTGTTGATTGTGCTATGAAACGACTTATGTAATTGAGATGCCCTAAAAAGCTCATCACATCTTTCTTATTCTTCGGCGGTGTGAAGCCTTGGATTGTTTGACTTTTGATGGGTCCAACTCAATCCCTCTGTGACTGACAATGAATCCTAACAAATTTTTGGCAGGTACTCCGAAAGCACACTTTGCAGGATTCAGTTTCAGATTATACCTTCGAAGCCGATCGAACAATTTCCTCAGATTTGCTATGTGATACGTACTCTTCTTGGATTTGATTATAACCATATCCACGTACACTTCTATCTCTTTATGTATCATATCGTGGAAAATATTTTTCATGGCTCTCATGTAAGTGGCTCCGGTGTTCTTCAGCCCAAATGGAATCATTTTAAAATAATATATTCCCATGGCATGATGAATATTGTCTTTTCAGCATCCTCTTCATCTATCTAGATCTGATGGTACCCCGCGAAGCAATCCACAAAGGATTGGGTTCATGTTTGGCACAATTGTCGATCAATATGTGTATATTAGGCAATGGGAAATCAGCTTTGGGACTTGCTCTATTTAGATCTCGGTAGTCAACACATACTCTGACCAAGTCGGGTACTCGACCACTCTAAGAACCTTCTCTTTGATCTGCTTGGCGACCTCATCTTTTATCTTTAAACTCATATCCGGCTTGAACTTTCTGAGCTTCTATTTCACCGGTGGACATGTAGGATTAGTGGGTAGCTTGTGAGCGACTATGGATGTGCTCAAACCCGTCATGTCATCGTAGTACCATGCAAAGATATCTCCATATTCTTTTAGGAATCTGATGTACTCTTCTTTCTCTGACGGTGATAGAAGAATGCTTATGCGTGTTTCCTTGACCAGTTGTGAATCCCCTAAATAAACTACTTCAGTTTCGTCAAAATTGGAGTTTGGCCTGTTTTCAAAAATTTCCACTTCTTTGGCGATTTCCTCAAGTATCGTATCATCTTCCAAGTCCTCCAAATCACTATCCTTATGTTGCGTTGTTGTTACGTCCCAAACTCATGGAGCGCGACCGGCGTTCAACTGAGTGGAACCGGCTGAGCAAGCCTGTTAAATTTTCCTTCTACCCAAACTCATCCATAAATAAAGAGGAGATTTACTCCTTTAATCAAACACTAAGTAGTTTTCATTAGCAACTTCCATTTCATTTCTTTTAGTAGCTTCATTCATAATTTCAAAACTATTACAAGTTTATAGATTTACTGAAAAACGTGTTTGCTAAATGCCAACATTTCTAGTTTTGACTCCCAACATCAACCACCACCCACAACCAGTCTACGGAGCCTCTAAGTATAACTGAAGAGTAATATGGAAATGCCGGCAACAAGGCTCCGGCTATACCTCAAAACACAAAGTACATGAGAAACAAGAGATACATGACCCCGGAATGAAGTGGGCCTCACTAAGTCAGTTGAAGAGAGTGCACTACTATCACTGATCACTGTCCCCTACTATGGAACCACCTGAATCCATTAAAGATGCAGCGCCCCTGGAAAAAGGGACGTTAGTACCGCCGAATAACACTAGTATGAATAGATAAAAGTCTTCTTTCAAAATAGAATGCCCATATAAGCAAAGGCAACACAGAGAAAAAACAAGTCACAATCAACAACATCCAAATGATCAGTTAAATCATAATAATTTTCAAAATACGAAGATAAAATATATTTTTGGTTGGGAGATCATTAGCACCGATATACCAGCCTCTTTGTTAGCACGGAGTCCGATCACGCCCAATCGACTAGGCCATCTCCCCACGAACGATGTGGGTAAATATGATGATGCGAAAGAAAGTTGTTACCAAGAGTAGTACCACCATGTGTGCAACATGGCATCTGATCTCCACCCGATCAGCTAGGCCGCCTTCCCACGAATGCTGTGTGGGTTGAATTTTTCAATTCACAACTATTAGCAGATTCATCCCAATAAAGGGGAATAATTACAATTTCACCAATATTTCAATTTCATCCCAAATAAGGGGAATAATCACAATCCACCCCTACACCTGAACATATATTTTCAGGTGTAGGCCTTATGACCCACCCTTCCATGGTTTTACTAATGATACTCCTAAAAACAATTTTTTTTGTTTGTTTTGCACATAAAATTAACACAATTACAAATGTTTTCACCTCAACATATTTTGCATTGTATATATCTCAAGTTCATTAGTTATGTAAACTTTAAGCACAAAAGGTTTCTTTCCAAAGAACGGGGAATACCAACCAGCAATAGAAACACACATAAAGATCATAAACAATCAATACACAATTTATACTTGCAATTCTTTTTCCTAGAAATGACAACATATAATTTCAATACTTGAGTGTATAATTACTCGAATCACACTAGATATATTTATAAAGCAAAACATTATTTGAACAGCCACTTATGGGCATAAATTGAGTACAAAAGCTTTTAGACAATTCTATTTTTGATGTCATTTATGAACATTTTCGTCTAGGCTCATTTCATGATATGTCTCACATCTTCTCATTTCATTGGCATCACTAGTCACAATTATAACTTATGTTCTTAGCACGCTGGCCACACTCTATTTTCCCATTTCAGTTATTCCATTTTCAAGCATCCTAATAGATTATCAGCAACAAGATATTTTCAATCAAGTCTTTAGGCACGCGTATGAGCAATTAAGAGTCTCAAGCATATTGAGTTTTTGTCACACAATTTGGCATACTAGCTTTCATTTGGAACATGGCACAAAGACATAACATTCTAATACGCAAACCATACCTGAACTTGCGGGAAGATTATGGAATTCGATTCTAAGAGAGAAAGTTTAGCCAACATGCTTTGTTTGATCTTTCCTTAAGTTACTACAACATTTCAGAAATCCTATCAATCCCAATCTATTTCGAGACATAACAAAATTTAACACAAACTAGGAAGATATTCATGGTCTCAGCTCATTTTAGCATTTTATCAAACACTAGATGTGCAAATTTGATTACAAGATTCTTCCACAAGATTTCCTTTAATCCACAACCCAAACTTTACCCATTTGAGCTAAATAATCTTCCAATAAACCATATTTGTAAATGCATGTATAAGTAATACTCTTACATCCAAGAATCACACTCCTAATTAACCATCTTCAACCCAAATCCGAAACTGAAAAATAGTGTATGGAACCTTACCTCTTAGATGAAGATCTTGTGAGATTTCCTTGTTGGATTTGAAAGCTTGGACAAGATCTTGATGAACAAAGCACTTGAGCTACACCCTCTCTTTGGAACACTCTCACTTCATTCTAAAGATATCAGATATTCTCTTCAAAATTGAGCCCTAAGGGGTTTTAATCAAAATAGGGTCAGGTTATAACAATAGAAGAAAGGATACTCCGAAATTCCTAACTTGGCTACAGACTTGGCTAGGCACGCTTTGTAGCGAGCTATAGACCAGGAATCACGAGCTTTATAGCGAGCTACACACCTGGCTTCGCGAGGGATATAGCATTGTATAGCGTGCTACAGACCTGTCCTCGGGAGGGACATAGAACGGTCTAGCACGCTACAAGCTGGGTGACGCGAGATTAAAAAATTTCAACTCCCCAACGCACTGTTCAACCCAAAAACTCCGAAAATATAATACATTAGCCTACCTTGGCACCACAAAACCTTAAATTACTTAGCGAAATTTTTCGGGGCCATACATTCTCCTCCGCTTAGGATCATTCGTCCTCGAATGAGAAGTAGTGTCTGCCCCAAACACTTAACATAATTTATCTCTTTTTTAACATACCTCAAGTCCCCAAATTTGACTAACTCCAAAAAATTTTAGAAATTTCGGCAGTGTATCCCCCGTAACTAGGCCTATGCACCTGCCAGAGAACCACCAAAACCATCCTAACAACACATCCACAACTCGACAAAACACCACAATGCATATATCAATAACACTAATCTTAACATTACAAGCACTACATTATCATAATGATATCTGGACATGAACTGCACATTTTTAAATCATAACACCTAGAAGGTACCTTCCAAATCAAAACCAATTACTATACAATCAAGCGAAAAAAATTTCTTTCCATGAAACTTTCGGCCTTCAAGGTGGCCTCCTCAACTTACAGACTTCGCCATCACACATTCACGGAAATGATCTCAGCTTCCCAAACTTATCTAACAAGGATGACAAATAGATACCCCTCATAAGCCAATTATCCTTTAACTTCACCTTCAGTAGTTTCCACGGGAATTATACACAAAGTATCTCCGGCTACCTTCTTAGATATAGGCACATGAAAATACAGGGTACATGAAGACAACGATGGGAAGACATCATGCTCATAGTGTGGCCTAATGTGAACTACACTTATTTCACCCTCATTGTCAATTTACATAACATCTTCAGGGAGAAATCAAGAATAATCCGTTCACCCTCTTCAACTCTAAAACAATACGCGAACACCCAAACCAAACCTTTGATGACCTTCAACAATTACTCTAAGATGTGCTATCATAAATTAACCATAAAACTACCTATCGAATATATGTGATCACAGGGTGATGCTTCTTCTTTCACATGTTTGGACCTTCAATCCCCCATAGATTTAATACAGTAAGGAACAACAGAGTTCAAGATTGGGCTGGAATTATTCAAGAATCCATTAATGTGCTGAGCAGAGTACTTCATGAGGTTATATGCTAAGAGACACGAAGATTACTACTAACAATACTGACATGGTTAATCATTGTGACCACATCAATTATTAGACAAATGAGACATAGAGGTAACTAGGACGCAATGATAATGTGGGAACCATATACGTGATCCTGAGATCTAAAAGAAGTGGGTCTTTCTAAACATGAGATACATGGGAAAATGATCGGGAGGATAAATACGTTAGCATCAGTTATTCTTGGAAGACGAAAAGTTGTGTAAGGGATAGTAACAATTGTTCCATTCCATAATATGCCTTCCCCAACAATAGTAAGCTCTAAGGTGAAATAGTCAAGTATGTTACACAAGTTGCCTCCTTGAGTGTAGGGAAAATCAGTTTAGCTCAAAATGGGAAGATTCATGCAACATGGATGTGGTAGAGATTTCCAAAAGAAAAAAAAAAGATGAAGATGGGTTACGCCCTTGACAGTATTTGACCTAAGGAAACTACGCCTCAAGCCTACTGGGTTGAAAAAAAGGTTGAACACCTGTGAGGTTATTACAATTCTGGAAGCTTAACAATTTCCCGACAGTTGATCCTATATGAGAGGAATAGAGATACAATAGACTTGGCTTCCAAATCAATATGATCATAATATGAACAAAAACCTGAAACGTCCACCTGAAGTGGGGAAGGAAAGGTGACGGTAAGGCTACTTAACCTCCACTATACATGAGTAAAACCATGTAGCAGGGACATCTTATTATTCGGATGGAATCATGCATTGGTTAGAGAGGTTCTAATGGTTAACATGATGCTCCGAGTAGAAAGACAAATAAAACTCCTATCCACACAGGGAGGTGGAATGCCAGGGATAGTAAAACTCCCCGCACATGACAATGACATATTCAATGATTCTAGAAGTCGAGTATGTAAAGACAACGGAACCCAATGTGACAGTATAAAATAAGCATGGAAGGTTTGCAGATGTTAGTTCTCCATGGATTTTGACTTGAAAAGTACCCAGATACTAATAAAAGATAGGAAAACATGACAAGTAGATGTTATACTATAATAACCCCCAAAGGTGCATTTGGTCTTGATGGAGAGCCTATTAAGGGTCCTTATGAGAAAGGAAGTGTTATGGTGACACGTAGAAGGACAGGATCACTCATGGTTATCGAACAAGTATTGGGAAACTAGCACAATAAATTCACTAACTAAGGAACACAATTAACACATGTTGTGGAGGTATAAAGAGAAAAGGAACATTTGTTATGAGCTGGACATGTTTCTGCTATATTAACTCCCAAACTGCAATACAAGACTACATCACGGGCAACCATAATACTAGGAACAATTTGAGCTACTTACTGCAGGATGTCCCAAGTGGGCACGAAACTTATACTAAGATGGCGACACAAGATCTTTCTATGACAGAGATGTGAGGATGTCAATTTTCAGAGAGACTTTATGCACACAGTGACCATTTCGATTGACATGCACTCATATGATAGGTGCTGAGGTATGCTCTTATGTTACTAAATAGTGAAGGGCGGTTTATGATAATTGTCACAAGGGAGTAAAGTGTCATCCCAAATCCTATGTGCCACATACACAGGAGAAGGAGCGAGAGGATCAAGAAATATCTCAACACTAGGTTGTCTTACATTGCATTTGATACCACGGAGGTAAATCTTGTGATGGTGTATGCATCACCACAAGTGAGCAGATGTTATCCATTTGAATCAAAAGTCTTTGTAAGAAATTCATCGGGTATAGTCCCTTGTTCAGACTTTAGGAAAGCATATGGGAAGTATTAGCTTAGGGTTATAACTCAATTCATGGAAATACCTATAGAGCTCTATTTCACAAGAGGTTGTAAATACAAGAATTTGTGATAGAGTGGCTTCATGAATAATGTGTCTCTTTCAGAAAATGGATACATGCATTGTTTTGTGATTCAGATTCTTGTTAAGACCATATCTATGTAGGATCCCAATACAAGTGTACATAAATAATAAGGAAAAGTATGTGGTGTTCAAAATAATGTACTAAGGAGTGACTTACTTGGTAACCTTAAATTGACGGTGGTGCGGTGACATTAATAGGAATAAGGACACTTCCCCTAGCAAAAAGTTCGTCCAATGCCCCTCTCCCCTTCCCCCCCCCCCCCCCCCCCCACAATTCAACACATTCTCCCAACGAACTCTTGTGCAATCTCCGTCAATTTCAAAGGCGGGGTCATTCTCTTATTGCTTCTTCGAACTCGCGAATTACTCATCTAGAAAATGAGATATGACGAGGAAACTAGCTTCCTATCTTGATCGCTATCGCACGATCTGGAGTATAATAAAAGGGTGAAATTCCTAAATGTCCAAGTATCCTCCTAATAATAGATCTGGATAAAAACACCCCGATAAGAAGGACTCTATTAGATACGGCTCTGAGACATCCTAGGACACTTTAAAACCATAGGCTCTGATACCAAGTTAGTCACGCCCCAAACTCAGGGAGCGCGACCGGCACTCAACCAAGTGGACCTGGCCGAGCAAGCCTGTTAGATTTCCTTCTACCCAAACTCATCCATAAATAAAGAGGAGATGCACTCCTTTAATCAAACACTAAGTAGTTTTCATTAGAAACTTCCATTTCATTTTTGTTAGTAGCTTTATTCATAATTTCCAAAATATAACAAGTGTATAGATTTAATGAAAAACATGTTTGCTAAATACCAACATTACTAGTTTTGACTCCCAACATCAACCACCACCGACAACCTGTTTACGGAGCCTCTAAGTACAATTGAAGAGTTAAAATGGAAATGTCAGAGCCAAGGCTCCGGATATACCTCAAAAAACAAAGTACATTAGAAACAAGAGATACATGACCCCGAAATGAAGTACAAGTCAACTGAAGAGAGTGCACCGCTATGATTGATCACTACCGCATGTTGTGGAACCACCTACATCCATTAAAGATGCAGCACCCACAGCAAAAGGGACGTTAGTACCATCGAATAACACTAGTATGAATAGCTAAAAGTCCTCTTTCAAAATAAAATGCCCATATAAGCAAAGGGACACATAGAAATAACAAGTCACAATCAACAATATCCAAACGTCCAGTTAAAACATCATAATTTTCAAAATATGAAGACAAAATATATTTTTAGTTGGGAGATCATTAGCACTGATATTCCACAGTCTTTGTTAGCACGGTGTCTAGCCACGCCCGATCAGCTAGACCATCTCCCCACGAACAATGTGGTTTGACATGATGATGCGAAAGAAAGTTGTTACCAAGAGTAGTACCAACATGTGCGCAACATGGCGTCTTATATCCACCCGATCATCTATGTCGCATTCCCACATATGTCGTGTGGGTTGACTTTTCCGATTCATTGATATTACCAGTTTCATCCCAATTAAGAGGAATAATCACAATTTCACCAATATTTCAATTTCATCCTAACTAAGGGGAATAATCACAATTCATCCCTACACCGGCACGTGTAGTTTCAGGTGTAGGCCTTATGACCCACCCTTCCCCGGTTTGACTAATGATACTCCCAAAAGCATTTTTGATTTTTGATTTGATTTGCATATAAAAGTAACATGGTTACAAATGTGTTTACCTCAACATATTTTGCATTGTATATACCCCAAGTTCATTAGTTATGGAAACTTTAAGCACAAAAGGTTTCTTCCCAAAGAATTAGGCATACCAAATACCAATAGAAACACACATCACATTGGAATACATCCTAGAAATGACAACATAAAATTTCAATACTTGAGCGTATCATGACTCAAATAACATTGGATATATTTATAAGAAAAAACTTTATTTAAAACAGCCACATATGGGCATAAATTGAGTACAAAAGCTTTTAGACAATTCTATTTTTGATGTCGTTTATAAACAGTTACGTCTAGGATCATTTCATGATCTCGCTCACATATTTTCATTTCCTCTCTCTAGAACACTCTCACTTTTCTCTAAAAATATCAGATATTCACTTCAAAAATGAGCCCTAAGGGGTTTTAGTCAAAAATAGGGTTAGACCTGGCTACGCACGCTCTGTAGCGAGCTATAGACCAGGCATCACGAGCTCTATAGCGAGATACAGACCTGGCCTAGAGAGGGATATAGCACGGTCTAATGCGCTACAAACCTGGCCTCTCGAGGGATATAGCACGGTGTAGCGTGCTACAAGCTGGGCGACACAAGATTGAAAATTTTCAACTCTCCAACACACTGTTCAACCCAAAAACTCTGAAAATATAATATATTATCCTACCTTGGAACCACAAAACCATAAATTACTTAGCGAAATTTTTCGAGGCCTTGTGGTTGTCTCATTAAATGTCAGAGTCACAGGTTCATTAGATAGGTAATAATAATATTGTAAAGAGAGAAAATGTACAGAATAATAGTAAATACGAGTAATAGCAATGCATTAATTGAAATCTTTAAAACGTTAACAAATTCGGCTCGATGACTCGAGCAATTATTTCAAAACAAAACACTGAAAATGTCTCAAATGCTTAAAAATAATTGAGGCTAATCTGCCAAGCTACCCAAGACCTCGGCAGGCCTGGGACGGTGCAACAATCCAGTTCTTGAGAACGATTCCTCTTTCCATGGTCTGAATGATAAGGTCTTCCTCCTTCTCCTCCTCCTTAACTAGCGCACTGCAATTTATATCTTCTTCATTCATAAATAAATTTCTTATGCCGGCTAAGACTTCATCTTCCTCAGATCCCCACATCACGTCTGCTTTATGGAATGTCTGGTGCAGAGGTGGTACCGGTTGTTCCAGTGGATAACAAGGACCACTCCATGGTGGTGACCAATCTTGGTACTCTTTCCAAGTATATTCATATTCGAGCCCAAGAGTTGTACCATGACGATTTGGTTGTACTGGTTTGGTGATCCCTTGGAGGTTTTTCCCAAGACCCTTGCCTGGTTCATACCATGTCCATAATAATATGCCTTCTATCTTGTTGCTCCACCATTTGTCCTTTTCAATTACATTGACGCGCTCAAATCGATGGTATGTCTCTCCACCCAGCTTCTTCCTATTCTCAATGACTGGAACGGTTTGATTGGTGTAGATGGAGTTGCTTCCATCCCCATGGATAATCACTTATTGATGATTACATTCAAACTTCACAGCCTTATGCAGAGTAGAAGCTACTGCCCCAGCAGCGTGAATCCATGGTCGTCCCAATAATAGATTATAGGTGGCAAATATGTCCAGCACTCGGAACTCAACATCAAACCAGGTTGGGCCCATCTGTAGGCTGAGGTTGATTTCTCCAATTGTGGCTCTTTAGGACCCATCAAACGCCTTAACTCTCATGATTCCCATATGTATCTCGTGCAGGCCTTTACCCAACCTGTTTAGAGTAGTCAGTGGGCATATGTTGATACTGGATCCTCTGTTTATCAGGACCATGGCGATGAACTTGTCCTCGAATTGCACTATGATGTGCAATGCCCTGTTGTGACTCAATCCTTCTGGCGGTAGCTCATCTTCGTGAAAGGTGATTTTGAGGCTCTCAAGTACCTGCCCGACCATGTTGGCCATCTCCCCACTAGTGATGTTGTTTGGTACATAAGTGAAGCACTTTCATCAAGGCGTTCCTGTGTGTCTCGAAGTTTTGGAGTAGCGACAAAATGGATATCTGAGCAGGAGTTTTGTTTAGATGATCGACAATAGAGTATTCCCATGCTTGTATTTTCCTCCAAATGTCATCAGTACCTGTCTCGACAATAAGTGGCTTAGATACAGGTTCCTTGCTTGTTCCCCCCTAAGTTTTCAGGTGTATAGACTCTGCCAGTTCTGGTCATGCCTTGTGCCACACCTGTCTCCTCCATTTTTGCTTTCCCTTTTCTCTTAGCTTCTGGAACATAGTCCCATGGGAGGGCATCGAAATTGTAGGATGGTGTGGGAGTTACTATCACAGTGAAGGGTGCAATCACGTCTACCTCAAACGGTGCTTGGGTTCGTACCACAACTGGTGTGAGGGTGACCGGAGATGTCTTAGGATCTCCCCCATCTCGAATGAGACTGATTGACCCTTCCACCCTTCCAGGTCCATTCTTCGTCAGTCTTTATTACATTCACTCCCTCACCTCTGGCATCCGAGAGAGGATTATTACGCACATTTGGTGCAGTTTCCTTTGCCTGTATGACTTTGTAATGGATCAATGTCTGAATCTTGTCCTTCACTGTGCGACAACCATCAATTGTATGACCCTTCATGCCTGAATGATAGGCACATGTCTTGTTCGGGTTAATCCACTGAGAAGAATTCTACATAGCAACAGTAGGGATGGGAGTGCAATAACTACCAGCCTTCAATATCTCATAAATTTGTCTATGGGCTCAATGATCAGAGTGTATTGTCTAGGTGGTCTGCGGTCGAAGTTTTGTAATGGTTTTTGGTAGTTTTGGCAGGCTGGTAGAGGTGAATAATAATATGCGGGTTGAGTGTTATAGGCGTGGTAGGTGGTAGCGGGTTTTTAGTATCTGGGGGGTAAAAGTTGATATGTGGGTGGAGGTGTTTGGTGTGTAAGGGGAGATTTAGGACCTTGGGCCACCATGACAGCGCCTACTTCCTTTTTCTTCGAAATAAATCCCAATTATAGGGATTTATTTGTGTCCTGCAGCACTTCGAATTTCGTCACCATCCAACTTTTAATCCCTTCTTCTATTCTTTCTCCTAGCTTGATGATGTCAGAGAATTTGTGGTTCTCAATAATCATAAACCTTTCATAGTACTGTGGGTCTTGAGCTCTGACGAAGAACTTATTCATTTGTTCTTCTTCGTGTGTTGTCTTACCTTTACAGCATCAGATCTCCACCGAGTAGCATATTGACTGAAGGTATCCGTTAGTTTCTTTTTGAGGTTCTGAATGTAGAAAAAATCTGGGGCGTTCTCTTTGTTGAACCTGAATCAGTCAATAAATTCTGACACCACGCTTACCTAGCTCACCCACTTCTTTGGATTCTGATTGATGTACCAGGAAAATGCATCTTCTATGAGGCTTCGCATGAATAGCTTCATGCGAATTTTGCCCACTCCTACACGCTTATCAAAATATGTCATCAGATGCACTTTTAGATCACTAGTACCATCGAACCTTTCAAATTTGGGAGGTTTGTACCCTTCCAGGAACTCTACATCTGGCTGAATGCAAAAGTCTTCATAATTCAAACCCTCAACGCCCTTACCACCTTCGACATTCTGAACTCTTTCAGTCAGCTTCTTGAGTTCTTCTACCATATTCTTAATGAGCAGGTCCTTCTCTGCCAACTCGGGTATTTATAGGCTTTTTTGCAGGGTGTGGGGTAAGCTTTCCACATATATTGGGTTGCTTTAGTGGACTCTAGGGATCTCGGCATAAGGGTGGTCATTTGTTGAGTTTTGGAGATCATGAGTGGGTTGTGGTGTATTCTGGGGAGTATGATAAGTGGTAGTCTGTGGGTATTGGATTGGGTGGTGATGTTGTTATTTAGGAGTGGGTACTGGAGGAGGATTAAGTTTTTGGGAGGTGTGGGGTACTGGTGTGGTGCAGGAGGGTTAGATTGCGTGTTTTGGTTTTGCGTGTTTTGTGGTGGTGCTTGGTTCTGGGTGTTTGGATTTTCTTTGTTAATATCAGGGACATTTAGGGTGACAGAGAGGTTTGCTATGTTTTGGACCTGCTCAAATTCTCCTTGTAGCTCCAAGATCTTTTGTTCCAGACGTAAGACAAGTTCTTTCTGTGCTGGAGTGCTTTGACCGTTTGAAGTTTTGACATTCTTTGCCATGGTGGCATTATCCTTTCTCATACCACCCATATCATACCTTCATTGCTTTTCCTTTGTTCTTACTTTTGGGATCGCTTGGTGGATGAGGAGGTGGAAGACCTTTGGATCTAGTGTGATATGCGGACGATGCCAGTATGCACGAACCAACCATGGGGAATGGGAATAATCAAAAGAAATAAAAAGCGAAAGGTAACCAAGTTGGTAAGGGATATTTGAAAGAATGCTTGCAGTATTTAAACATGTTTTGCAAAATCATGCAATAAATCGCAGCGTAATTGGGGACCTCATTGTGCCCGAGGTAGGCCTAAGCGACAAATAGACTTGGAGAAAATTGATGCCAATATTGCGTCATTTCATTAATGTGAAAATGAGCTAAACCTTTACTAAATCGACAATAATAATGAAGTCACTAATGGTGTTCATCTTTATTACAATCGAAGTCTAATAAGTAAGCCTTTGCTAGATGCCCTATTTCGCTGCCATCCGTGTTTTGACGATGTGCAAGGCTCATTCTCATCTTTCCTTTGAGCTCCATCAATCCCTTTTCCAGATATTATAACCTTTCTGTTGACTTAGTGGTGATCCCCTTCCATTCATTTATAGCCTTCATGTCTATTTTATTTTGTTCCAGATGCCTAACTTCCGACTCGAAAACCCTTTTGTGAAGCCTTCTATACTTGACCTGTGCCTCAGCAACATCATCAATGATCCTATTTTCCAAACTGACCCCTGGCTTGATGTCTCCCGCTATATCATCTACCAACCACGATGGATAGAAATACACATGACCAACATGGTACTTGTCTGGCTCGGTAGTCTCTTTTTCAAAAATGACCTTCTAGTTCCACATATGCTGCACCTCGAACTTGAAAGGAATGATGCCCCCTTTGAAGTTTGCCTTGTACTGGACCATGTTGGAAACCCGAGGTATGACTTGTTTTCTTCCTGTCTGTCTCATTACCCTTATAGGAGCATAGGGATGAACGCCTCGCAACCCGATCAATACCAAATGAGTAGTATCCCTCGACCTGATAATGAACTCAGTGCTAGGAAACCACTCAAACATCCAATGTACTTTTTCGTCTGTTAGATTTCTGAAGAAACATACCCAACTTACAGCATTTCCGGGCTCTTCAAACCTATCTAGGAGGAATGTCATTTTATTTGGATGGTGGTAAGCTATTTAGTCGTTCAATGGATGTCACAGAAGCTCTTGACGATATACTACCCTCTAAAAGTGTTCTAATAACCAGATTTGCAATAATAAATTAAAACCTTCAAAATGTTCGTACCCTTGCTTGCACCAATCTAGAGCGCGGTATAGTTCAGCTAGGATCATAGGGATGATGGTGTAGGGTTGCCCCTCGATGCCTTCCATTAAAGTTCGTGCAACCATAGTTAAACAAGTGAGGAGATTTCCTCTTTCATTAGAAATATCAACAAACCCAAGAAGCTGATGATGAACACATAAACCAGGTGATGCGTCCAACCCAATAAAGAAACGGCGAGTTCATCATTACAAAGGCGATATGACTTATTGTGCATGTAACGTTCATAAAGAAATTCAAATGGAATATATGATTTCTTTAACCAAATCAACTCATCATTTTTCTTGAAATCTATCATTATTAGAAAACCGCGAGGGGTGCGATTCTCTTGCACTAATAATCCTGGACTATCCCATGGAAGCTTAGCAAAACTTCCTATTTCTTCTAAGAGATGAGTCATTTCTATGTCACCAAATCGGAAGACCCCTCGTTTCTTATCCCATAACATGGTAGCAGCCTCAATCTAAGCTCTATTTGGTTGGATATTAAGCAAAGATGACAAGTTGCCAAGTACTCTTCTCACATGATTCGTGTCGCAAGGCGCAAGGTCTTTTCACCAGTCAAGTATCAGAGGTGGGATGTTTTGGACTATGCCGAACCTGGGGACTTCATGCTTCATTTTTTGCAAACAAATAAAGGTTAGCCCTTTCCCCCTATATATTCGACCATTTACGCTTTAATGATCAACATATTGGCATATTTTCCCCAAATAATGCACATAACATGACGATGCCCATTGGGATTGTGGAAATTCCATCGGGCTTTGGACACGACTTATCTTAGCAGGCTATTACATTAACAACGTATTAGCCCGTACTAGGTTTAACATCATGCCTGTACATTAGATATTGGAGTAAGGTTTCTAAAAAGGTCTAGACATGTAGTCTCAAGTGGACAACTTGAGAGGGAAAGGCATGGTACCATCGATTGCACCGCTGATCGACTAGTCTACCGCAAATAAGCCTTTCCGATTTAAAAAGGGTAATTTTGGAAGAGTGTGAACACTCATCAAGCGTCGCTATGTTGATAATCGACACGAGTAGATTATGATGTGGAGCATGCTTTATGCAGAGATAATAACACATTGTCAAGCATTTGCATGATTGAATATGTAAAAGCAGTAAACAAAATAGCAAGAGAAAACAAAGGATGAAAAACAAAAAGGAAGAATTTAGTTTAGTTCATAGAATATAGGCAAATTAAGTAACGAAGTAGATATGATATAGCAATTTGACAAGATAAAGAGAGGTCATAGCAAGTAGAGGTGAATAGGGGAAAGGATGTGCATGTCATAACAGGTTTAAAAAAATAGAGGTGAGAAAGGGAGGGGATATGCATGAAGAAAATAATCCACATAAGTCAAGTTCATTATGGTAAGAGCCTAAGTATATCCACAGTAGAGTTGGCATGCTGTCGCGCCCCCTTTTTCTCGCGAAAACAAGTTTCTACATGTGACAACTCTTTTAAAGGGGTATTAAAAGAGAAGAGTTGCAACCTAAAAATTGTAACGTGCGTTAGGGCACCTATTGCTCAAATAACTCTGTTTGACTTGTCAACATCACCAGATATTGGGTAAGGGCTCAAATTACCCCAAAGAGAAGGTGTTAGACACTCTTCGAGGTCCACAATTGTGGGTCCCGGACGAATATATAACTATGTGGATTATGTATTAAACTAGGTGATAAAATTAGCAAACAGAATATAAAGGTCAGAGAAGTTCATTATAACACAATTGGTACAAACCTTAAGGACTACAATATTCGAATGACTAAATGTAGATATAAAGAAAATGGGGGGGGGGGGGGCCCAAAGTTTTTNTATTATTCAGCCGGCACAGACTATCATCTCATGCTACCCAATTACTATGTTAAAGTTGTTTACCTAGAGGCGCTCTAATTCAATTCTAAGTTGTGTTCTATGTGTGCACTACCTGTCCCATGCCTACGGTCCAAGAGCCATTGGACCCCTATTTGGGTGGTTCTAGAATTTACTTAGGTTGCTCAAAATAATAAAACTAACCGACAACTAAAACAAGTAGGACTTCATGTAAAGTTAGTTAAAGGCTCAAGTTGGCCCCCACATGTAAGCAATAAATGCACGCGAGCAGGTTCACATTACATGCAGTATTACAACGTATTGAAATTTCCAAGTCCTATGATTTCTATGTGATTCTGGAATCCAATATTAGGAAACAATGCTATAATTTCTAGACCAGCGCATAGGCAAATTAGAGTGTTACAAGTCCTATAGACATGATCCCTAATCATTTTGTAATAAAGTAGTGAAAACAATCCCAGAATTCTGAATTACCAACACTGATTTTATAGAGATGTGTCTTAGGCGCGTGATAGTATCCGATAGGCAGGATTTCTATCAATTATTGAAATTGATTTTATAATACTTTATTGCTATAGAAATGTCATCTAGGCGGGGCAGTGTAATGAAAACAACGACCATAATCGATTAAAGGTTAGAAACCTATATTCATGATTTCTAGATGGGCAGTACACCTAAAAGCAATAGAGGCTATTGGTTGATTGATTAGTTGGATCCTTATAGATAACGGTATATAGAATAGCCAAGCACATTCTATTACATCCTATAGGCATGCTTTCTAAACGTGCGCAATTTGAGAAACAAGTACAGCAGATGCTTAAATTAACATGCTTTGAGTGGTGAACAAGTATTAGACAAGTTAAGTGAAGTGTGTGATTCCTTATAGGCATGATATCTATCAGTGTACAGAAATAAAACATGCTAAACAACAAGTAGAGCACATAGACCCTATAGATATATTTTCAACCCTTTCATACAAGTATTAGAATACCCCCACTCCTTTTTAATAATTTCCCCATCATTCAATTTTAGAAGTTATTACAAATCATTATAAAATAATTACAATCCCAAATGCAATAGAAATAATCCAACAGTACATCTGGGTCTTCGAATAGGCTCAAGACTTCATGCAGATAGCAGGCCCAAACTCCAAGCGCAGTCAGTATACTTTGAAAACTTCAAGAACAAAGGCAGGCCCAACATACCAGCCCAAACGATGCTAATGATTAAGCTAATGGATGCTAAGTTTGGACAAACAAGTAACACAACTAGTCTTAAATTGCAATTAGCAAACTATTCTAAGCAAGATCATGCTCAAATTGGGACAACATATAAGACATATATGAGACAAGTTCATGTTTATCACACCCGAAACAGAGTTTGATAGTGATAATATTGACCACCTTAGGACAATATACAATTCCAATGAGTTCCAAACTAAAGCATGAACCAGAAACAACCTAAAGACCTTCAACTGATAGCTTACTAGAATCATGAACATGAAGCAGGTTGAGTGCAGTCCCTATAGGAAGGTTTTAACATTAGAACCTTGTGAGAATGTGGTGGCAAACAGCACAATGACATGCTAATGGGCACAATTTGGCAAACATATCACTTAGTTGATCATGAAACTTAACATGGTGGACATTAACTATAACACAAACATTCTACAGAGCTCACATGCAATTATAGAATAATAGAGCAAGCATACATTAGGATTCATGTCAGTCAACCCCACATAATGTAAGAACAACACCTTGAATTTACCCTATTATCAAATGCTAAGAGTGCAGGATTGACAGGTCAAGGAATACAATTATCTGAGTTACAAAACATTCTTGGCTAGAAATCAAGACAATGCGATAACATGGGAGAGTTCAAGGAAAGATTACACATGAAGGACCTTAGCAGGAAAAGCTTCATTAAAGCAGACTATGGGCAACCAGTTTCTACATAAGTCCTAGTAATTCAAGGCATAAATTTGAACTCATAACAAGTAAAAGAGATAACAATCAAGGCTAACATGAACATGACCAATTAGACACAACCTAAGAAGATCAGGAACCATTTGAATCAATTACACAAAGTGAAGGTATATTACACATGTTGAAACCTATCATGTTTGATACTAAAGAACATGGAACTGCAGAGTATTCATTGAGACAATGGAATTACAGGAAGCATACAACAATATAATGCTGGAAATTCCCAAATAACAAGAAGCTTAGGGCATGCTTACCTAAAAGTGCACAATACAAATACACGAACAAGTAGAAAAATAATAATTAAAGCTACACGGGGTCAAGAATGCTAACCAGTTGCGAAGATAAATGAGCAAAAGAGTGAAGAATTTAGAATATTAGTAGTTATTCAGTAGCAACAATTGAAAGAGGACAATGAAACCCCAAATCCCCGATTCTTTAGAGTTCACAAGAGCTTCGAGAATGCCTCCGAGCAGTGCTTGCACTAGAGGAGGTCGTTTAATGGCCTCGGCTTTGAGCCGGCCCAAAATTTAACAGTTTTAGAAAATATTTGAGTATAACAGAGTGAGTGAAAGAGGAGAATAGTGAGAATAATATCATTGATTATGTTCCTTAAAGGGGATTAGGGGAGGGGTTTATATAGTAGTAGAAATCGAACAAGTAAACATGGAAAACAATTATTCAAACACAAATAAAGAAAGAAAATCAATCAAGTTTAAGCAGGAGCAAGGAAAGTCACATGTACAGCCTATTCCGAATCAAAATATGTAAAAACAATCGGGCAAACCTAGTTGACAAATGGTAAAAATTTAGCCAAGAATATCGGTGAATTGAACCTATACGACCTTGTTGAGAGTGTATACAGACGAATTTTCGTCTGAATTTTATAGGTTGAGGACGATTGCACTCGATTCGGAGAGGTAATACTTGCCAAAATCGGGCAAGTACTAAGTAATACCACGAATGTGAGAATGGTAATCCGATAATACAAATAAGGTAAGCAGATCGTGAAAGAGTTTCATCATTTAACCACATTTTGAGAGAATTTGGGAGGAGGCATCTAGGGTTTATAAAGAAGAGGGGAGAGTGTTTAGAGGAGACTGGGCGTCGGAATGGGATTAGGGTTTAGGTTATGAGATATAAGGTAAATAGGGGAATTGTTATGGGTCGTTGATCATTTAAGATCAACGGCCAGAATCAAAGGAAAACGGGGCAGACCTTTTAAGCGGGTCGCGACCGGGTTGGTCACAAGGGTCGTCTGGTTTGGGCTTTGGGTCATTAGTCTAGGCTTTAAGTCTGAAATTAATTCAAAAATTTGGCCAAGGTTTTAAATACTCAATAATTTTAAAAGAAAATTGATAAGAAGTAATTAACAAATAATAAAAATATTATTTATGTATTAAGATGCTTAAAAATAATAGTTTAACATTATAAAAATATAAAATACTATTTTTAGCGCAAATAATGTTATGAAATGTGATTATGCACAACATATAGGCTATTACTATAAAATTGTGTAAAATAGCTTTGAAATAAAAATATGATTATATAAAATAAAGTAAAATATTCTAAAATATATATGTGGATGAAAACAATAAATTTGGATGATTAAGTCACCACAAAATAATTTAGAGGGTAATAAACAAATAATCAAGTAATTTTAATGCACGTAAATCAATTTTAAAGCTATAAAAATTATTAAAAAATTATAGAAAATACTTGTATAAATCCTGTAAAACTAAGTAATGATGAAAAATAATATTTTGAAAGTATGTATACTTATTTGAAACATATGAGGGGATGTTATATCATGTTATATCTTTTATGTTAAGTTTACTCTTGCATTCTTTATTTGAAGTTTTTAGTACATGTTCTATCTTTTATTTTTCAAGTTTACTCTTATATGCTTAGTTTAAGTTGTTACCTCTTTTATTGTAATGTTAAATCTTTTATTGCTGAATTATTCATATCTAAAGTTTATATTACATAATATCCCTTCATTTTCTACTTATTCTCATGCTATTTCATTCCATCTCTTTCATTGTTAGCTTATGTTATACACTAGAACTCGAAATTGCCATTACATGGAAATATTTCATTATTGAGTTTATTCGTATGCAGTTTTCATTGAAGCTGAAGCTATTGAGAGCCATTAACCTGTTTAGCTGAAGTTGTTTTTTAATGGAGTATCTTTCGTTGTTGAGTTATTTCTCGTTTAATTTTGTTGTTATTGAGATTCTTGTACACATCGTGATTGAGTCGTGGGCTATGTATTGTTGTGATATTGGTATTGTCGTTTTGGAAAAGGTTGTGGCCTATAGGCACTTGTGGTAAGAATTGATATATCATGTTGTTGTGATTTTACCATATGTATATTTATTGAGTGGATTGATTGTTGCTATGCGAAGCATAAGAGTGGCATCTCACTTTTTTTTATTGTGCGATGTGATACGGGTGACTATTGTGTTTGTTTAGACAGAGTGATACATGTAGCTATTGTGTTATTGTCTGGTGGATTGATATGGGTGGATACTATGTTAAATTTCTAGGTGAACCGATATGGATGGCTATAATGATATTGTCAATACAGAGAGATAAGGGTAGATATGTCAAGGATGATATGTGACGTCCGGGGGGCGCAATGTTGATGATATTCGTGTGATGGCATGATTTTCACTGCGTGTTATGTATCTTACGTGACTTCTTTTGTTTTTTTCAATGAGCTACTCGATATTTTTGATACTACTTGTTGACTTGAACTGCAATAGTACATTCGCACATGCACACACTGTAGCATTTCAATTTATACCAGTTTAGGAGTATGAAACTTGACATTCATCAATCATGCACATGTTTTCTTGTTTATATGCTCTCATTGTGGAATTGAACCTATGATCACGCTGTAAAATTGTCATATTGATCCTGTGACGACGCCGGACAGATTGTGATAGTGAGAATGTGACCATGGCGGGCGGATTGAGGTATTGGTATGTGAGTTTCCGTGCGGTTGTGATTGCTGACGTGGGAACAATGTGCCATGTGTATATGATTTATGATTCGGGACTCGTGGCTTGTGGGGTTTGAGAAGTGGTACCTCGGGATGGTTTGTTGTAAACCTAGTGTTAGAACGGCTTGATTGTTGGTTGTCGTTTGTTTACCTTATTTGGTTTCACTGGTACTTTAATGGTGTTCTGTTTACTACATTATTTTCATCACATGTTTATTCCTTGTTGTCATTTATTGATTCGTGCTTTCATTATTAGCTTTATACTCATATACTGCACAATTTATTATGTCTAGTAGGTGTCTTGACTTGTACCTCGTCACTACTTCACCGAGGTTAGTCTTGATACTAACTGGGTACCGACTATGGTTTACTCATACTACACTTCTGTATATTTTTGCATAAATCTAGGTATTTGAGATAACGTACTCTGGAAGGGTTAGCATACTCGATCGCGAGGATTCAAGGTAGAGCTGCCCGATCGCCACAGTCCTTTGGAATTCTTTTTATTTGAATTGTACTGTTAATTCGTTATCCGAACATTATTGTATTTTGTTTGAGATATTTTTATGTATTCAGTTAGGGTTCATGACTATGTACAACCTAGTCTTGGGAGGATTGTTGTGATTATTACCGTGCAGGTATGTATCACCTTTATCTCAATATTTATATTAACTCTGCTTTAAAAATATTATGTTTGATTGGTTTAACTATTGTATGTGAGCGGCATACCTAGTCATAGAGACTATGAGCCAACACGACTATCTTCGGTGGGATTTTGGGGCCATGACAACTAAAAAATTATTTAATTTAACATTACTTTAGGGAGGGTAATTCTGTTGCAGATGCATTGACAAAGCATAGAGCAAATATGGAATATAGCAAGTATTTTTGACAATTCACAAGAGATACCTAATAAGGTTAGGGGGGCCTTAAGAATGGATAAGAGTCACTTGCACAATTTTAGGATCATGCATCTCAGCTTAAAACATTATCAGAAGCCTTCTCATAGTGGTTGAATATATGTATTTTTTTTGTGTAATATACGTGGTTAGTCTTTTTTGCTAACCATACTCTAACACCTCAACATTGTAATCACATAAGGGTATGGATCTATTTCTTAACTGTTCTACATGCGTAACAATAGACATTCTAGTCTCTTTAGTTGGTACTTTTTTTATTTAAGAATGAAATATTCATTCTTCATGTTATATAATTGAGGTTTAGAAAATGGCCACCACTGTATATTTTGTGAAGTAATGGACGGGTACGAGTCTGCCTAACCCCCATCACAATGGTTGTTTTAAAAAAAAATATAGTATCCACAATGAGTCATTAGAAGAGTCTTGTTTAGGGATGATTATTCTCTTGATAGTTTTTAGACTTTTATTATATTAGTTTTCTAATATGTATATCAATTGATCAAATCATATTAAAATATCACGCCACCTTTTGTATGTACCTTTTTGTTGTCTGATTTAGATATTACCGTTCAAAGTTTGTTCTGTTATTTTACGCTTCACACCGTATTATTTTGATCCAAACAAATCTGCTGTTGAGAACCAACAATTCACACAACACATATTTTTACTAAATCGACTTCTTTAACAGTGTCTTAAAATCGGATAACAATTAAATTTATAAGTGGTTTTAAGGATACGTGATTTTACCCAGCACAAATTGATGAATACGATAGTTAATGTTAATAATTGACTAAAAATAAAGCAAACCAGTATAAAAAATACGATTTGGCCCTCGAGCTAGATCGCCCTCGAATCGGTTGAGAATATATTTAAGAAATATGAACTGAACTAAAGAGCAAAAGAGTTTAAGAGAGAAAAGAGTATTGTATTGTTTTGCTATGCGGGAATTAGATTATTAGAAATGATTAGAACCCCCTTTATGTACTAGAGGAATTTTACTTATGGTACAATTCTATATACGGAAGGAAATCTCTTGATCGGATGAATAACCGCTCTTGATTTGATTCATGCCGAGATTTCCACGATCCTCGCCCGGTCGCGGATATCTCGGCTTTCGGTTAGCAGGCTATCTTCGGTTTTGCTCGATGTCTATCTCGTTTTGTCTCGATCTTTACTGGTCTCGATATCGATCGATGCTTTAAATCCCGAGCTTGGTACCGCACCTCCAGATCTCGGTCTAATATAACACGGGTCCGATCCTCGGTCCACCATCCGGGTCTCGGTTAATTAACAGAATCGAGTGAGCCTGATTTCGACCGTATACAAATAGTCCCCTCATTTTTTGGAGTGTAATGACAAGAAATGAATTGAGCCTCCGATATTTACCCCGTTTTGTCATGATTTCAGCATCGTGACGTAAGCGACAGAAGTGACCAATACGTCCCGTCGGTACAGTTCTTCAGGCACTTAATGTGCGTCAATTGATGGTGGGCCACTACCAGTATTTGAACCGTCGCCGTGAAACCCATAAATAGGTCCCTTTTCCATTATTTCAAAATTTACATTCAATCTCTTCTACTCTAATCTTCAAAGTTCTTTGCATTCCTTAAGCTTCTCATCTTCAAGTCTTTCAGTTCCATTGTTGATCTCTCCTAAAACACCAAATATTATCATCACCATTCTTCTTTTGCCCTCAAACCAAATGGAAAAAACGTCAAAGACTTTACCACAAAAAGAAGCTGCTTCCTCATCTCGACTGGCCGGTGAGAAAACGAAGGCGGAGCCATGCCGTGAGGAGTCTGTTACCGGGGGGTGCATCTTCAGTTCAGATTTTAAGATCGAGAAAACCTCATTGGTCCCCAGTCAATGTGAGCCGGTATCCAGATACATATGCTCGATATCTAATAGTTTCCTGAAACAAGTGAAGAAGAATTGTAATTGGAAAAATAAATAGGTATTGATACCATCCCTTGAAGAAGTTATCACCACCCACGTGGAAGGGTTCTTAAGTGTTTACACTTACTCTTTCACGTTGGGTTCCCTCGATCCAGTCATCATTGGATTCTACAGAAAATATCAAGTGACCATTGGCCAAATCCATCCCTCTTTCTGGAGGATTGTAATATTGCTCAGATTCTTTGTGAGCAAAATCGAGGGGCTCCCTTTCACCTTCGGTCACCTTATAAGACTGTATAGCCCTCGACTTTACCTATGTAGGCTAATAAAGCTCTAGCGCCGGGCCACTAAGACACTCATCTCGAGTATTGACGAAGACAAAGACCGGGGTTGGATGGGCCGATTCGTTTCGGTGCATGTTATTTTTTGAGAAATGGAACATGAAACGTAAGTATGACTCCACTTGTAATTTATGCTTATTAATATCACTCTTTCACCTTCTCTTACCAGTGTTTATCTCGGTGTAACTGTCGCATGGATGCCGGGTGCGGTTCCTCATCTCAAGAGCTGGGTTAGGAGCATGGTCTCAACATCTACATATTCCGAGCACGCATGGCTTGATTTATCGAAGGGCCATTGGGCCAAGAATCATGGTATGTCATGTTCCTGTCTTTACCGATTTTATCAAAATTCTTTTTCGTCCTTACTCAGTTTCCTTTTTTTGCAAGCCATAGGAAAGATGCAACAATGAGGCCCTCGCCCGATGATGAAGAAACTTCACTCCCTTTCCCGAAGCTTGCAAACCAGAGCAAGAGGAAAAGTACCTCGACCTACGAGGGGCCGGATCCTAAGAAGAGAGCGGCTCGTAAGCCTAATAAGAATATCACCCCCCTGTGCGTGGAGTCAGTTCAACTCCTAAGGGAGGTGAAGGATGAAGAAGAAGAATAAGAAGACTATTCTGGGTTGTTTTCCCGAGTAATGACAAATACCGAGGCTCAAAAGGTCACTAAGTCGGTAGGAGTCGTAAATATTCTGCCTCGAGCTGATAGGGCCTCGAGAAGAGACTTGGCCGAAGTCCCCGAGTCGGTTAAGGCTAAAGGTGCCTCACCTCGAGGTGAGAAGGCATTTGAGGAGGTGGTGGATGCTGTTGCGATGGCCGGGCTTGATATTCCTTGAGGCAGAGAAAATGCCACAAAGGATCTAACTGGGGCAATAAATATCGGAGACTCCCCCTCGTTTCCTTCATTCTTCGAGGAAATGATTCGGGAGGATTTGCTCATGAAGACTTCCCACGTAGAAGGAATCTACGTAGAGGAGGACCATTTCTGTGGTTATTTCAGATTCACCAGCTAGTTTTCGGGTGCAAACGAACAATCATCATCTCGATTCCTGAGGATGCACGAGTTTTTGCCGTCCCTGTAGGGGTGGCTAGTTACCTTCAGAGTCTGGTCAGGGAGGAAGACCAAGCTCTGATGGACAAGGTGGGAGCAATGTGTCTCTTAAATGAGGCCCAATGGGCTTTGAATCGGGTGAGCCCCAACTCCCTTTGTCAATACCAGTTTCCATACTTGTGTTTTTCTCTTATTGCCTAATTCTTTTTCTTCTATTTGTATAGGACTCGGTGCTTCATCATGAAGCTTTCTTTAGATATCGATGGGAACTGATCCGATATGAGGCTGAAACTCAAGGGCTCACTGAGGAGAAAAACACCCACAAGCTTCTCAGTGAGCAAAAGTAAGAGGAAGTAAAGGGCCTCCGAGCTGAGCTAGCTACGACTAAGAAATAACAAAGTGACCTGGTCGAGCAGGTAATAAGAACCTTAGAAGTTTATGACATTGGTTCGGGAGTGACGGTTAACAGTTCAATCCCACAGGCCCAGCAGAAGCTCGAGATAATCGGGTAACTTCATGAAGAAGTGGATCCGGTTACGGTGGAGACCAAAGCATGGAAGCAAAACATGGACCGTCTTGCCTCAGAGAAGGAGGCTGCTCGAGCTCAGTTATCCTCGGCTGAAAGCCAACTCCAAGGCATGAAAGAGAAGAACTTGGCCCAATACAAGAAAATTGAGGAGTTCCAGACTCGGTTGGGTTCAACAACCTCTGATCGAGAGAAGCTGGTCACGGAACTTGCAGCAGCCAGATCTGAGGCTGAGACGGCCAAGGCCGATGCTGAGGCAATCTTGGCTATCTACTGGTCCGACGCTGAACCCTCTCAAGCTCGAGTAAAGGAAGTTGTCGATGTTGCTCAGTTTCTAGCATATTGGGTGGCCTAGTATGCCAAGTGCCAGTCTCGAAGGGAGACTCTCAATGAGATCCACACTTGTGGCTTCGATCTCACTGCCGAGATCAAAAATGCAAAAGAGCTTGAAGCCAAAGCCAAAGCATTATCCTCTTCGGATGATGATGATTCCGGGAGCATGAGTGGGTCCGAGAGAGAAGAAGACCCCAAGGGTGAAGATGTTGCTCCTGGAGAAGATAAAGTACTTATGATCTATTTTGGATTTTTTGTATAGAATTCCGATCGGGCCACGTTGCCCTTGTAAATAACTTTTGACATATATAAAGATCTTTTTCTCTTTCTGTCATGCCTTGTGAAATTTCATTTAATTTTTTCCTTATAAAATTTTTGCATCATTAATAGTTTATGAAATTGTTATTCATAGGTTCGAGGTTTAGGCAATCTGACCGAAACCGAACTACTATAGTTTTTGCGATCGAGTGAGTGCTTGCTCGGACTCGAATTAAGGTAAAACTTAGGTGTTTTTTGAATGAGGGCGATCTATCGAACTCAAATAAAAAAATAGCCTTAGGCTTTTTGTATTAGGCCGACATGGCCTTTGTATAAAGAATGTTTATGGCTTTTTTCCTCTTTTCGGCTTGAAAAGTTTTTATCATTTGTATTTGTAAAATCTGTAATGCCTTAGCATGAAATAAGGGATTGCTCGAGAGTTCAAACAATTTTGTACTCATTAGAGTTTTCAAGACTTGATATTATCGAATCCCTTTATAATTTTGCCGAGGGTAGCCCTTTTAACCGGTTTATGGAAATATTTGAAGGCCTATATTATCACGGAATTCAGACGTCTCTGGACCGTGTTAATTCGGTCGTAGCCTTTTTTATGTGGGACTTGCCTCGTAGTCTTATTTTCCTGTTTCACTTTGAGCTGGCCAGAAGTGTCAGTCCCCGAGTGGGGTGGCCATGGCCTATAAAAATAGAGGGTCGCCTTTAAGGTCTTATGATCTCGAAGTTTTAATAACTTGATTCGTTAGTTTTTCGGACGGCAGTCCCCAAGTGTGGGGTTAGTTGTTCGAACTTCTATTATGATCGGCCCTTAAGCATGTTTACACAATAGATCAAGAGTATGAAATTATAAAGTAGAAAATTTTCTAAGGCATGAGATATCGGCAAGGAAAAATTCTTCTCTTAATATATGATTATACAAGCATACATATTTGATGCCAGGGCTCGAGCAACCTATATGGGAACGGTTCATTCGACCGTTTGACCCTTACAAAATTTACCTATCGAGATCCCGCTGTCACGATGTAATTTCCTTGCAACAAATTTGACATTCAAGGGTAATGCCCCTAGTATTCGAGGTCGATTGTAAAGAAGCCTCGGATACTGTTGAATTGTTCTAAGTTAGCATGATAAATAGTTGCCTCGTTAATAACCTCGCCGGAAAACCCATTTGAGACAAAACTGATTTAAGGGAAAAAGAGTGCAACGTGTGCTTTTAGACCTAAAGACTTCGTATGAAGAATCCATCGTCGTTCCTGATCCAACATCTGCAATGGTTAGCTTGAATTATAAATGAAAATGGAAGGTTCGTACCATAGCAATAGTATCGTTTTAGGAGCGATTCATTCCAATTGTTCGGTAATTGTTCGTTGTTCATCGTGCCAAACTTGTAGGATCCTTTACCTATGATGTCGAGGACATGATACAGTTACTCCCAATTTGGACCAAGTTTTCCTTCATTCGGATTTCGAGTGTTGAGGGTGACTTTTCTTAGCACCAAGTCCCCGATTTTAAAATGTTAAAGATTGGATCTTCGATTGTAGTACCTTTTGATTCGCTGTTTTTGTGCGGCCAATCAAATAAGGGAGGCTTCTCGTCTTTCATCCAACAATTCCAGGCTCGTGTTCATGGCCTCGTGATTCGATTCCTCTGTTATATATCGGAACCTCAAGATAGGCTCTCCAACCTCGACCGGGAAAAGAGCTTCGGAACCATAGAATAACGAGAATGGCGTTGCTCCCATACTACACTTTCCTTTGGCGTCGGACAACCTCTTCTTAGAACTTTGAATAATGGTTTTGTTGGTAGATTCGGCTTGTCTGTTCCCGCTGGGATGATAAGGTGTCGATAAAGTTCTCTTGATCTTGTGATCCTTGAGAAACTTTGTTACGTTTATGCTAATGAATTGCTTTCCATCATCACATACGATCTCGGCGGGCATCCCGAATCGACATAAAATGTGGTCCCAAATGAAGAATATGACTTCTTTTTCTCTCACTTTCTCAAAATCCTTTGCTTCAACCCATTTAGAAAATCAGTCATAAATAAAAATAAATTGAGCTTTACTTGGGGCCAATGGAAGAGGGCCGACGATGTCCATTCCCCATTTCATGGATGGCCATGGGGATAAGACCGAATGGAGCTGCTTTTCGAGCTGATGAATCATTGACGCGTGCCTTTGACATCTGTCGCATCTTCGAACTAACTCCTTTGAATATTTTTCCATGTCGATCCAATAATAACCTGCTCTAATTATTTTGCGGACCAATGACTCGACACCGAAATGATTTCTACAGGTACCTTCATGAAATTCCCGTAGGACGTAATCGGTATCATCCGGTCCCAAAAATATTGCTAGTGGTCCATCGAACGTCCTTCTAAACAGCGTTCCGTCTTCGGATAAAGTGAACCGTGTTGCCTTTGTACGCAAAGCTCTCGATTCCTTTGGATCAGATGTAAGTTTCCTTTTCTTTAAGTACTCTATGTACTTGTTTCTTTAGTCCCTACTCAGACTAGTGGAGTTTATTTCGGCGTGGCCTTCTTCAATCACCGATCTCATAAGTTGTACGACAGTCCCTGAGTTGAGTTAGCCGTCTTCGACCAATGACCCCAAGTTCGCAATAGTGTTAGCCTCGCTGCTCTGTTCTCGAAGTACATGTTGTAAGGTCATTTCTTTAAATCGGTGTAGAGTTACTTGTAGCTTATCCAAGTATCTCTACATTCGGTTTTCTCGGACATCGAAAGTCCTATTGAGCTGGTTTACCACGAGGAGGGAATCACATTTGGCCTCGATGACCTCTTCTCCCAAACGTTTAGCCAACACGAGATCTGCTATCATGGCCTCATACTCTGCCTCATTGTTAGTTAATTTCGGAGTCTTGATAGATTGTCTAATTACATTACCCATTGGTGGTTTTAGAACGATACCCAGCCCGGACCCCTTCACGTTCGAAGCACCATCCATGAAGAGGGTCCACACCCCCGATGATGTACCCGATTTTAATAACAGTTCCTTTTCGACCTTGGGTACGAGGGTTGGCGTGAAGTCGGCAAAGAAGTCTACCAAGATTTGAGACTTGATAGCCGTTCGGGGTAGATACTTGATATCGTACCCACTGATCTCGACGGCCCATTTAGCCAATCAACCCATATATTTGGGTTTGTGCAAAATAATGCGAAGGGGATAGGTAGTTATGACACATATTGGATAACACTGGAAATATGGTTTTAATTTCCTAGAGGCGCTTATTAAAGCAAGTACTTTTTTCTAAGTGTGGTTATCTGGTCTCGGCCTCACCTAAGGTCCGACTAACATAGAAAACAGAGAATTGCGTACCTTGTTCTTCTCGAACTAGGACCCCACTTACCGCTATTTGTGAGACTGCCAAGTACAAGTAGAGTTACTCGTCCGCTTTCAAGGTGTAAAGCACTGTCGGGCTTGATAAGTATCGTTTTAGTTCCTCCAAGGCCTGTTAGCACTATGGATTCCATGCAAAGCTATTCTTCTTCTTGAGCAGTGAGAAGCATTAGTGACTCATATCCGAAGATATCGAAATGAATCTCCCTAGGTCGGCTATGCGCCACGTTAGCCTTTGTACGACCTTGACATCATCTACGACCATAATATCCTCGATAGCCTTGATTTTATCGGGGTTGATCTCGATCTCCCTATTAAATACCATGAAACCGAGGAACTTGTCTGAGCCGACCCCGAATGCACACTTTTCTCTGTTGAGCTTCATATTGTATTTTCTCAGTATATCGAAAGTCTTATGCAAATGTTTCAAATGGTCCTCTACTCGCAGGGACTTAACTAGCATGTCATCGATATAAACTTCCATTGATTTTCGTATTTGTTCTTCAAACATTTGATTTACTAGGCATTGATAAGTTGCACCAGCATTTTTTAGTCTGAACGACATTACATTATAACAATTGGTGCCATATTTAGTGATAAATGAAGTCTTTTCCTGATCCTTGTGGTTCATCTGTATTTGGTTGTATCCGGAGTAGGCATCGAAAAAACTGAGAATCTTGTGGCCGACTGTAGCATCGATCATACGATCGATATTCGGCAAAGGAAAAGAATCCTTAGTGCATGCTTTGTTCAAGTCTTTATAATCTATGCACATTCTAAGTTTATTTCCCTTCTTAGGGACTAACACTACGTTTCCTAACCATTCGGGATATTTTACTTCCCGAATGGACCCTATTTTGAGAAGTTTGGTTACCTCGTCCTTGATGAATACATGCTTGACCTCGGATTGGTGCCTTTTCTTTATTTTTACTGGATGGAACCTCGAGACCAAGCTCAATCGATGTGTAGTAATGTCCGATGGCATCCCTGTCATATCGAGATGGGACCAAGAAAAGCAATTCATGTTATCTAAAAGTAATTGGATGAGTTTTTTCCCGATCTTGGGAGTTAACCCCGTGCCCAGGTATACTTTTCATTCGGGCAGGTACTCGATCGGTATGACTTGTTCCAACTCTTCGACTGTGGATTTTGCGGCGTCGGAGTCATCGGAAATTATAAACGATCGGGGTATACAATGCTCATCATCCTCATATGTCCCCTGGAAACAATGCTCATCATGAAAAGTAAATTCTACAACTGGAAAGTAACTGCAGAAAGTGACTGCCTGAAACTGTGCACGCTACAGTGCAGAAACAGTGCAGCAGCCACTTCCCATTGGGAAGATCCTTGGACCAACCAAGTATGGACATCATCCCTGTGATGTCATTGAAGTATAATAGCAAGGAGTATAGCAATAACATACTCACTTGAGCATTTAGTGATATTCTCTCAAGCATGAAGATCTGATCAAGCATTAAAGTCACAAGTGTGTCAAGAACAAGAAGACAACTCCACTACGCACCAGTTCCATTATGTGTTTATGGGTGTCCTTAGTTGAGTTGTAATATTGTGTTTGTTCTTCATTGTAACTCCTATCTTTCTTTCTTAGAAGCTTAATTTTAGGAAACTCAAAATCATAAACCCTCTGTGTTTCTGTCTTGGCTAGAGTTAGTCAAGTTGTAAAGTCTTTGTGATAGAGTTATTACAAAGTGGCTTGTAATAGGGTGTTACAAGTTAGTGAGGGATTAAGAGGTTCATTCCTAGGTTTAATTTCTTTGTAATAGAGTTATTACAAAGTGGCTTGTAATAGGGTGTTACAAGTTAGTGCGGGATTAAGAGGTTAATTCCTAGGTTTAATTTCTTTGTAATAGAGTTATTACAAAGTGGCTTGTAATAGGGTGTTACAAGTTAGTGAGGGATTAAGAGGTTAATTCCTAGGTTTAATTTCTTTGTAATAGAGTTATTACAAAGTGGCTTGTAATAGAGTGTTACAATTTAGTGAGGGATTAAGAGGTTAATTCCTAGGTTGCAACAGGTTGTAATCTAAAGTTGCTCAGTAGTGAAGTTGAAATCCTAGAAGGGTAGGTCGTGGTTGTTTATCCCGTGAGCTGGGAGTTGTCCACGTAAAAATTATGTCTTATTTACATATTGTTTCAGTAGTTAGCACTGAGGGAACTAATATAGGACCAAGTCTCAATACAGCTGGTGGACTCATATAAACTATCAATTGGTATCAGAGCAAGTTCTTTGTAAAAGGTTAACACCTAGAAAGGATCTCAATGGCTGCTCCACCTAACTTTGAGGAAGGACAATCAATCTACAGGCCTCCTACATTCAATGGTCAGTACTACGGCTGGTGGAAGACTCGTATGCATGATTTTATAATGGCAGAAGACTCCGATTTGTGGGACGTCATTTGTAATAGTCCACATGTTCCTATGAAGAAGGTTGGAGAATCTGGAGTGATGGTTCCGAAAACCAGCAAATAATACAGCAATATTGACAGAAAAACAATTAAGATGAAATTTCGTGCCAAGAAGATATTGGTATGTGGTATATGACCTGATGAGTACAATAGAATCTCAGCATGTCAATCTACCAAGGAGATATTTGAAGCATTGCAAACGGCACAAGAAGGAACTACTCAGGTCAAACAGTCTAGGATTGACATGCTCACCACCGACTATGAGCTTTTCAGGATGAAAGATGATGAGTCTATACAATATATGCACACAAGATTCACATCTATCATAAATGAGCTTCATTCACTTGGAGAAATTATTCCTGGAAACAAGCTTGTGAGGAAGGTTCTAAGTGTTTTACCTAGCTCTTGGGAGAGTAAGGTAAACGCCATCATTGAAGCCAAAAATCTACAAACACTAACCATGGATTATCTGATTAGAAATCTGAAGACATACGATATGAAGAGAAAGAAAGATAGTGAAAGAAGAGAGCCAAAAAAGGAGAAGAACCCGACGCTCAAGGCTGAAAACAATGACTCAAGTGAAGAAGATAGTGACATGGCCTATCTCACTAAAAGATTTCAAAAGATGATTCGAAGAAATGGCGGTATACCAAAGAGAGGTAACTCAAGTAAACCAATGAACTATGATCTCTGTCACAAGTGCGGAAAGCCAGGGCACTTCATCAAAGACTGCCCACTTCTGAAGCAGGAGCACTACAAACACAACTCTGACAAAGCAGTAATATGGAACTCGGTTCCTAACAAAAGATTCAGCCGAAAAAGTACAGCTGACAATGTTGTGAAGCAAGCTCTTGTTGCATGGGGAGACTCCTCTAGTGAATCAGAAGAGGAAGCAGATGCATGACATAGTTCCATTATGGCAGTGGAAAATGAAGCAAAGGAATATGATTCATTATTTGCATTGATGGGTCAGTCCGATGATGATGAGGATGATGACAATGATGAGGTAAATTTCAGGGATGTTCAGAGAAATATGAAGTCCTACTATTCTAAGAAATTGATGTCATTAGCGAATGTTCTAATTGATGCATATTATAGTCTCGTTAATTATAAGGATGCTTTGACCATAAAGTTAGGAGATGCTGAACAATCTAGAGATAATATGGTTGTCTGTGTGGTTGATTTAAAGGAAACCATAGATAATCTTGAAAAAGAAAGGAAGTTCTGACTGGAAAAATAAATAGTGTAGAAAATGAGAGAGATGACTTGATGATAGTGGTTGTTGACTTAAAGGAAACTACAAACAATCTTGGGAATGAAAAAGAGGTTCTAACTGGAAAGATTAATAGTGTATATAATGAGAGAGATGATCTAACGGTAGTGCTTGTTGACTTGAAGGAGACCATAGAGAACCTTAGCAAAGAAAAGAATACTCTAGCAGAGAAAATTGCAGCTAATGAGCAAGAAAGGGATGACTTTTTGGTGGTAATCGCAAATCTAGAGGAAACAATTGAGGGACTCAAATCAGAACATAGGCTTGTAAGTATTGAGAAAGGGAAGGAAGTAGCTAGTGAGACACACATCAAGCTTTAAAAGGAATTGAATGATATGAAAACTAGTATGTGTAGTGAACTTAAGAAAAATAGGCAACTTCAAGCTGAATTAGAGAAAGTAAAAATTGATCTTGAGAAATCTCTTAAGTGGACCTGATCCTCAGATGTTGTCACTGCCATGTACTTCAATAATAGGGGAAACAGGCAGGGAATCATGTTCCAAAAGGAGAAAATTCCTTGCAACCCTCATAGCAAGTACGCCAGGGTTCAATATGTTCAGAAAAATAAAGTGTTTGCTGAAAAAATGACTACTAAAAGGGGACCAGGTGCCACTCGCAGAAATCGTATCTTGCCTGCATGGACTAGAAAAGCTCTTATCCACCCTTTTCCTCATTACAAGGGATCCAAACTAGTTTGGGTTCCTAAATCTAACCCCTAATTTATATGTGCAGGGAACAATGAGAGGAAGCAGACTACAATGGATCATGGACAGTGGATGCTCAAAGCACATGACTGGGAACACCATGGATTTTCTCTCACTAAAATACCTGCAAGGAGGGAATATATCCTTTGGTAGTGTAAAAAAGGGTACATTCTTGGTGTTGCAAAGGTTGGAAAGTCTCTTTCACACTCAATGGAGAATGTGTACTATGTGAATGCACTGAAGTACAATCTCTTTAGTGTTTCTCAAGTCTGTGATAAAGGGAACAAAGTAGATTTCTTGTCTAAAATGTGCACAGTTACTAATCTGGTAACTGGCGAAGTGGTATTACTAGCTAAAAGATACAAGAACATCTATGTTGCTAATTTTGGATCTCTACAAGCTGGTGATATGAGTTGCCTGAAGGTAGTCGATGATGATGCAAAACTATGGCATAGATGATTGGGGCATGCAAGCTTTTCACTCCTGAATAAACTGATACAAAAGGACCTGGTTCGTGGTCTACAAAATTCAGGTTCAAGGAGCATAGAGTGTGTGATGCTTGTGCTAAATGAAGACACGTGAAATCATCTTTTAAGACAAATAAGGATGTTAGCACATCAAAACCACTCGAACTCCTTCATATGGATCTGTGTGGTCCTATGAGAGTACCAAGCAGAGGTGGAAAGAGATATATTTTTGTGATTGTAGACAACTATTCAAGATTCACTTCGACATTGTTTCTTAGAACAAAAGATGAGACATTTGAGGTATTTGTGGCCATTGTCAAGAAATTCCAAGTGAAGACGGAATTTAAGGTAGCCTGCATCAGATCTAACCATGGGATAGAATTCTAAAATGCTAAGTTTGATAGAATTGGGATTACTCACAACTTCTCATCTCCAAGAACTCCACAGCAAAATGGAGTTGTCAAAAGGAAGAATAGAACTACAGAAGACATGGCATGGACAATGCTCATTAACAGTGGAATTGCCAAAAATTTCCGGGCAGAGGCAATAAACACTGCATTTTACTTGGTGAACAGGTGCATGATCAGGTCCCTCTTGAACAAAACCCCTTATGAGCTACTCAATGGGAGGAAGCCAAAGATAACTCATCTGAGAACCTTTGGATGCAAATGTTATGTCCTCAACAACGGGAAGGACCAGCTTGGGAAGTTTGATGCAAAAAGTGATGAGGGAATCTTTCTAGGATACTACTCTCAAATCAAAGCCTACAAAGTCTACAACAAAAGTACAAAATGTGTGGAAGAAAGTGTTCATGTGATATTTAACGAGACACGTTCTTCTAATAAGGAAGGAAGGATGATCAAGACAATGAACGACTATTGGTTCCTGGGGAAATTACTGATGTTTCAAATGGCAAGGCTGATATGATGAGTCAGATGAAGGAGGCAAGTGAAGACAATGTAACATCTTCTTCCACTTCTCAATGGGAGCCTGGTACCCCAATCAATACCACTGAAGCTGAAGAAAGAGTTGTAGATGCAGTGCAAGGCACTCCACAGGCAGCAGAACAAGGAGTGCAGGGAAACCATCTGATTTACCCAGTTCCTCTACCAATCAGACTCCAGTGCCAAATTGGAAACACAAAATCTCCCATCCACTTGACAATATAATCACCCCCCTTGATACTGGAGTCAAGACAAGATCAAAAAGCAGAAATTCCGTAGCCTTATCATCCTTTCTATCCCAAATAAAACCCATAAATATCAAGGAAGCCTTAAAGGATTTAGACTGGATTACGGCTATGTAAGAGGAGCTGATCAATTTGAAAGAAACAAGGTATGGCACCCGGTACCTAGCCTCTCAGAGAAAACCATCATAGGGACCATGTGGGTATTCAGGAATAAGCTGGATGAACATGGAAATACTACAAGGAACAAAGCAAGGCTTGTTGTCCAAGGGTACAATCAGGAGGTAGGGATCGATTATGATGGGACTTTTGCCCCAGTTGCTCTCATGGAAGCCATTAAGATCCTCATTTCCTTTGCATCACATATGGAATTCACCTTATTCCAAATGGATGTGAAGAGTTCCTTTTTGAATGGTTTTCTTACGGAAGAGGTTTATGTCAAGCAACCTCCAGGATATGAATGTCATGAACATCCAGAGTACGTATTAAAATTGGATAAGGCATTCTACAGATTGAAGCAGGCCCCTCGAGCCTGATATGAGAGGATATCAAAGTTTCTCTTGGAAAATGGCTTCACAAGAGCAAAGATTGACAATACATTATTTTTGAAGAAACGGGGAAGGAGCCTGCTTATCGTTCCGGTTTATGTGGATGACATCATATTTGGGGATACAACAGATTCACTATGTGAAGAATTTTCTAAACTCATGGGAAGTGAGTTTGAAATTAGCATGATAGAGGAACTAAATTTCTTCCTGGGTCTTCAAGTAAAGCAGTCCACAAAGGGAACGTGTATCAGTCAGCAGAAATACATCAAAGAACTCCTGAAGAGGTTTAATATGGAAGCATCAAAGGTGATCTATACCCCTATTGCTACTGCTACTAAACTGGATATGGATGATTCTGGATCACCTGTAAATCAAACAATGTATCGCGGAATCATTGGATCAGTACTCTACCTTACTACCAGCAGGGCATACATTGGATTCAGTGTGGGATTATGTGCAAGGTTTCAATCAAATCCTAAGGAATCTCATCTGAAGGCTACTAATAGAATTCTGAGATATCTTAAGGGCACACAGGACTACTTCTGTATTATCCTTCAGGTGAAAATTTCAACCTTATTGGTTATGCTGACGCTGATTATGCAGGTTATCTATGTCACGACCCAACCTATGGGCCGCGACGGGCACCCGGTACCTTACTCAACCGAGTACCAACATAACATATCTTTCTTATCATACTATCATGGGTAAATGGGCCAAAAGGGCCGTCATGAGATAACAAGATAAGTGCATACTAGACACAGGATAACCCAACATTATATAGAAACTTACACATGTGACATATGGGCCTATAAGGCTGACATGATCATTTGTAAACTCAAAACATAGGCCGACAAGGCCGTACAAGTATCCATATACCTGACATCTATCTACAAGCCTCTAAGACTACATAAATGTCATATAGGTTGGGACAGTGCCCCCCATACCAGTCAATACATATCCCAATCATGCTTACAAAATAGACAACTCCGGAGCAAGTGTAGTGCAGCAACACCTACCGCTGAGCTGATAGCCTACTAGGAGCACTGTCAACCTGTCTATCGGGGCATGCGGTGTAACGACCCCAAATCCTTAACCGGCCATGATGGCACCTATCGTGGAACTAGGCTAGCAAATAATCACATAATTACAGTTTCTTTCCAAAATCCCAACCTTTTTCAACATTTCATAAAGTATATAGAATTACTGAATCCATTAGGTAAAATAAACAGCTAAACAATCTAAACCATCCCCAAAATCTAGAGTCAACATATCATGAGCATCTAAGGAATATACCAAAAAGTCTACTATTATAATACAAAACCTCCGAACGAATAGCTAAGTACAACATAAGAAGGGAAAACAGAGATGATGCGGACGCTGCACAACTACCTCTATGTCCCAAACTCCAGCTCCGCATGGAATAAATGGCTAGCGCTCGGTATCAGCACCTGTATCTTCAGACAGGGGTGCAGGGAGTAATATCAGTACGTCAACTCAGTAGTAATGAAAGTAAATCAAGTCTAAGCGGCAAGAAACACATGAAAATCAATATCATCAGTTCGCAATATGCATAGTCTTTCTTTCCAACAGTGTATACATAGATATATGAAATCAACATGCCTTAAAAACCAACTTCAGAAAAATCCTTTGAAAAATGTGTTTTCCAAAGATTTCAGAAATTAAAAAAAAATAACCGAAGGATTAAGTGTAAAATGAAATAAATCATAAGTAGCCCCTCGGGCAGAAATATGAATCATAAATTGCCCCTCGGGTAGAACATCACTCAGCACCTCACAGCCACTCAGTATCAGCCCCTCGGGCAACTTCATTGTCACTCATGCTTCCCAATCACTCGTCACTCGGCACTCGGCACTGAGCACTCGCACTCAGTAGGTACCTACGCTCACTAGGGGTGTGTACAGACTCCGGAGGGACTCCTTCATCCCAAGCGCTATATCAAGCCACCTCGTGGAGTATCATATCCTCACAATCAGGCCCTCATCCTCACTCAGTCAGAACCTCTCAAAAGCCCCTCAGGCATATCAGTAAAACGGGGTACTCGACCCAAAACATCATTTTTATATCTCAAAATAGTGTAAATAAGGCTGAGTTTCGAAAACAGTTTAGCACAATGAGACTGAGTGTAAATCATAAATCAACAGTAAGGAAATAACAGTAAAAAGCCCCCAAGGGGTCCAAACAAGTCGGCACGAAGCCCAAAACATGGCTTATAGCCCAAATATATCAATAGTTTTAGAACACAATTTAACATATGGTTTAGAGTAAAATATACAACTCAATAGTTGCCGCAGAGAGGACCAAGTCCAAATCCAAAAATCAGTGTGCGCCCACATATTCGTCATCCGACATGTGCGCCATTCTAAAAAACCAGATTGCTCCAAATCGGCTCTCGATTGCTCCGAATCTAACCAAAACCAGATTAACATCATCAATATACTCTAAAGGAACAAAACCCAATCGAAAACTATCAATTTATACAGAATTCTCGAAATTCGGCAAAACCCGAGCCCCGGGCCCACTTCTCGGAATTCTATAAAATTTATGTCACTAGAATCCTCATCCTCCCATGATTCTACACATACCAAGAACACCACAATCAGACTACAATTGCCTGCTCAAATCACCAAAAGAATTTTTCAAAACTTCCTCCCATTTTTCCTAACCTTTCTACTTTATTTTCCTCAAATTTCAAGCCTAATCCGTCAGAAAATAACCTAGAAACGAGTTTTATAATCCGGGAACTTACCTCCACTGAAGACCTTCAAATTCCCCCTTCAATTTGCTCTAAAACCAGCTCAACCCACATGCAACAATCGATGAAATGCCAAAATATTCGCGGAGGCACCTATTTATATTGTTCTGCACAGTTAATCCGCATCTGTGGACAATTCTTTGCACCTGGCGGACCCGCACTTGCGGTCCCAGGTGCGCAGCTGCGAAATCCCACTAACAGTCCAAACTTCGCACCTGCGAGCCCCTTACCGCACATGCGGCTTCGCAGGTGCGGCCCATGCTTCGCACCTGCAGATTCCTCCTTCCTGGCCTAATTTCGCACCTGCGCAAGGACCTTCACACATGCCGATCCCCATCCGCAGGTGCGGGCACACCAGTAAATTAACACCAGCAGCTATTACTTGAAATTTCCTAAGTTCAAACCTCCACTAACAATCCGAAATCAATCCCGAGCCCCTCGAGGCCCCAACCAAACACACCAACACACCCCATAGCATCATTCAAACTTACTCGAGCCTTCGAAACACCAAAAACAACACAAAAACACCAAAATTACATCAAATTCAAACCTATAAACTTTAAAACTTCTAAATTCCGCCAATGATGCCGAAACCAACCAAAACACATCCAAATGACCTGAAAATTTGCACACATGTCCAAAATGACATTACGAACCTGTTCCAACTTCCGAAATTCCATTCCAACCCCGATATCCTATTTTCCACTGCCGACCGAAAATCGCCAAAAACTAACTTTTGCCAATTCAAGCCTAATTCTACACCGGACATCAAAACATTATTTCGAACACACTCCTAAGTCCCAAATCACCTAACGAAGCTATCCGATCCATAAAATATGCATTCCGAGGTTGTTTACCAATAACTCAACTCCCAATTGACTTTTTCAACTATTAAGCTAACTTAAGAGACTAAGTGTCTCTGTTCTCACCACAACCACTCCGAAACGGAACCAACCAACCCAACACAACATAAATAGGCTAAGCAACATATGATAAAGTACAAACGGTGGAAACGGGGCTAATCTCACAAAATAACCGGCCGAGTCGTTACATGCGGGCATGAAACGCAGCGTCCCAAGGCAAAAGAGACGTCAGTATCAATAAAGTACTGAGTATGTAAGGTCGAAAAGCATAAATAAGAACAGTAATGTAAAGAGAGATATAGGAGATACAACATGTAGCATCTGAGTGCCTCTAAGAGATAGTGACATGAAATGCTTGATACGTATATATACATAATCTTTTAAAAACATCCGCCTGTGTGGGCATCATCATCATCCTATCATACCCGGCCTCAAAGAGGACTCGGTAAAAACATACCCGACCATGTGGAGCTCGGTAAAACCCAACTGATCAGTTGTTGCACAATAGGTGTCGTACCCGACCGACTATAGGGCGGCTCGGTAGAGTAAAATAGATACTATATATAATGCATGTTGGACTCCTGGAATCACGCTCTAAACCTTTTGGAATGACGTAAGGTAGTTGCACCTTCTATTAACATTATGGACATCATACCATGAATATGAACTTCACTAGGACTCAAGGATTATACATACTTTCTTAGAATAACTTTGTAAGGAAAGAACAACATTGACCACCTTAGTTGCTAGGAGTAGATTCATTATGAAATAGCGTGTCATTTATGTTAGTTTTACTTTAGATCATGCCAAAAGAATGAATGAATAGCCTTAAAATACCTTTGCAATCTTCTCTCCAATCGTCAACAAAGCTCAATATGATCTTCTTACGTCTATAATGTGAACCTGACTTCGTCGTCATCATATAAGCATTGTAACTCTCATATTTCAAAACCAATATTCTACAAGAAAACAGACAGCACCTCCCTTGTTTTTCCTACATCCCATATGTTACCAAAAGTAACCAAACAGCCCAAACAACAACAATACAATTCACAATAAGCTCTCCGATTAGTTCAACAATCATTTTGAGCGGGAAGTTCGATTGGAATCCGTATAACCCATATCACACCTTATATACTTCTTACATTAAATTAACAACATCATTAATATGATAATGAAGTAATTCATCAATTATTCCATCCTTATACCATATATTTATATCAAAGGAAACAATCCACAACTCCAACTTTCTTCAATTTGCAACTTAATTCACTAGGTCATGTCTAGTCCAACGATTTAACTTAATCAACATCAAGATAACCTTAGTCACCTGCAAGAACACAATACACATACCTACTACAGTAGCTTCAAGTTGAAATCCAATTTATATTTATCTTACAACAGCCCGCAATGGCAATATAACACCATAGAAGTGACTAAAGTTAATCCAAGTATTATCTTGTAGTTTATTAACCTAACAACTTAGCCAACATACAAGAAATCTTAAGAACAATTAGTAGGATGTTATACTAACCTTAGGGAGTATCAACTACTTGAAATTTCGACAAAACACAGCCCACAATTATCCTCAATGACACCACAACACTATAGGTGTTGTGTTCTCTTCTTGAATCAACTTTTGGTGTTCAAGTTGGAGTGGAAACGCTTGTAGTTAACCTTGAAAATCTAATATGTATGAAGTAGTGAATGATTATTAACTTAATCAACAAGAAACAGACAAGACGTGAGGTTATTTCACCTTGGAGAGCATTTAGGAGGGTTTAGGAACTATTTTTGACGAGTAAAATTAGTGAAAATGATCTAGAATTGATTTAAATACAAGCTGGAGTTTACACCGACTTTAAGGGTCCCATGGGAGCTGCTTTGCGCATTCTCGCGAAAATGCGAATATCTCTCTACTCCGATGTCATATCGATGAACGGTTAAGTTCATTAGAAACTAAACTCGTAGATCTTCAATTTGGTTGATAGATCATACCCTAATTCCAATTATATTGGTAGAAAAGCTCAGCTGCATTTGACCTATGTTTCAACAAATTTATGATTGTAACGTGTGAAGACCTTTGCCAACTTTTGTTCCACAACTTACATGACTTCAAAACGTAGCAAACAAATATCATACAAAAAAAATAACTCAAAGAATAACCTCCTTTCATCTAATGAACCAAAGTCTCACCCTAAAGTACATGTTATAACATTCCAAACTCGTCGAGTTTCGACAAAACTTATTTTCTTCAATTGGTTTAGCTTCTAAGCTTTCCAACCCTCTTGGTACTCATTATTCATGATAATAAATATTTGTAACCTCCAAGATAACATGATTAACTTACTTTATGTACTTTCAAAGACGATCTTATTTCTCAGCTTAAATCAATTGACTTACGACTTACTCTCACGTACGAAATTATGGGGTGTAACATTATTCCCCCCTTTGGAACATTCGTTCTCAAATGCTGACTAATGCACTTATCTGTGTCTCAAAAAATAGCTTTTATGAATACTTTAATATTGTTTTCGCCATATACGGGGCTGTTCGGTGAATAGATCCAAAGGTTAGGGCATTCCCCCCTTAAGACTTCTTCCTCACACAACGACTTGTGGTCGAAATTCATCCAATCTCGTAATTATTTCTACCTTATTTCATGCAGTGGTACAATATTGACCTTGTATGTGTTCCTCTGCGACTTTTTTTTCCTTTTCCTCCTGCTTTTAGCCAATCTCTAGGCCTATCTTTCGGAACATATACAGAACTCGACAAGCTATCCCCCTAGGAATCTATAGGTGTACTGAAGTTTTTCACTCAGTAATTTGTCGAACTTATGACTATTGATATATCTTGTTTCATGAACTCAGTTATCTATGCTTATGGCTTTACCACACCTAGGTAGGTCATTCTGTACTATAACTCTTACTTCAGTTGATTATTATCGAGACCTGCCACCCAACTCCAGGTTACTCTCTCACTGCTTATCCTATATATATAAATCTAAGTCATTTAATGCTTCCTTATTACTGTTCATATTAATAATGACAACCTAATCCCATCTGATACTTTGTAACTTTAATCCGTCTATTGTTGGTTCAAATTAATGTTGATCTATAATCTATCATTGGTAACTTAAAACCTCTTATGTAATATATCGTCACTAGGGCTCACGTCTCATCAGGGAATATCTTAAGTGTTTTTCCTGATTCGCTTAGGGACGATACTATACTCCAATAACTGTATTTCATAGCATCCCAATGTGATTCATCCTATCGGAGGGAGGGGGTATTTTAATCCTGGTTCACCCATGAAATCCTTTTTTCTTTAAATCATTACTCAATCAATGGCCTAAATGTCATCCTCTTATCATTTATCACACTTACACCCTTATTTTACTACTAGGGTAGAATTCCATCTCTTCTAAATGCTCCTAGTTTTAAGCTTCTTTGAGTTCACTCATGCTATACTGAGCTTTTTATAACTTTATGGAAACCATCAGCTCTCTTGTTGTGATGGGTTTAATCCCTAGGACTTACCTATTCTTCTCACCTTCTAACTCACCTTTTCTTATCCTTACCCCTGTCTAGCTAAAACCTTGTTGTTGTACCATACTTTAGCTTGCGACCTACGCATATATATTTATACTACTCTTTTTAACATGCTAGCACCATAGATTTCCTTTCATGCCTTCTCAGTTGTCTTTAAATGTAAGCAATTACTTTTCCTGGTCGTTTTGTCACTTGCTACATGGATACTTGGCTTATCTTAGTGTCCACAAATATTGGAGTTCCCTGTATCTCATATGATCTCAATTATCAACTCTTGTTTTTTTTTTTCCTGTTCATTAGTCACGATAGGTGCCACTTTCTTATGGAGTGCATACAATATTATAGTGTGATTGTTGTTACAACGTCATTTCTTCTTTAAGTCGCTATGCTTATGTTGAAGCCTTTTTCCTTATTTCCTCAGCTGGTCTTTCATTGTAGTGCTTAGGGAAGACCCTCTGACTCTTGTAAAGCTGCGAGCTTATTATATTGTATACCCCACAGTATTTCTGATGTTCTTACTCACCTATCATTATCCTTAGTTACTTACCTTCGCGCCCATGTGCTCGTAGGGTTGCTTCTGAATTGAAATTCAGTTGTCTCCCTAGTGGCACTCTCTTTTATTTCCTTAACACTTATATTATACCTTCTACTACCCCAACTCCTATCTGAATATTTCTCGAGGATTACGATGTCGTATTTGAGAGACTGAATTTCCTATGTTGGGATTCCCTACGTCTATCTTGCATGATCTATTGATTTGTTTGTATCCTCCTATCTAGCCATAACTAGGCTCTTCCTGAATCAACTACAGGCTACCCATTGGTCCACTCCCATATCTGTATTTTAGGTAACGCCTATTGGGTTATGTCCTTTTTCTTAACATACCTCTCATACGGCATCCTTATGTGTCAAGTGTTCATTTTCACTTATTTATCAATATCATCGAGTGTGAAACCCTTATTGTTTTTCCCCGGCATCATGCTTGCATAATGTTAGGAGTCATATTATATCTGTAGGATCTGAATAAATGCAATCTCCTTCCTTTCACCTTTTTACCACATTTTTCCTTTACCATTCGATATTTACCTCTTCATCTTTGGCATTTTTTTTTCACATATTATTCGCCTTACGCTAACCTTCTACACGAAGGATAATTGAATTTCTTACGCACAAGGGTGACACCTGGTATAACTTGCACATTTAGTCCCTTAAGCTTAACTCTGCTCATAGTGCTTGATTTAGGGAAGCGTCTTCGTAAATAACCTTTAAAGGTTATTCTTCTGTTGTTCATTCTAATATTGTCGAAACACGATCTCTAAAACGATGCCGACTATTACCAATTCCTTAGATCCCTAATACATGTTCGATTTTTTTTTACTATCCCATACTAATTTCTATTAGTTGGTGGTCTAACTTTTCCTTCTGGCAATCACATTGGACTCAGCAACTGATTTCTCGAAATGAGGATATGTCTTTAGGGCTTATACTTTTATTGTCTCAAGGCATGTATCCTCTTGTCTTTTCCTTCACTTGACTATAGACTCTGTCATCCTGTCATATTTTGATTTACCTTTATCATCCATTTATTATATCTTACTCATAATGTTTCATTAACTCTCTTCTTATTTCCATGCTAACATTTATGTCTATCACTTTATTGTGAAAACTCCAACAAGACATTCTTTTGCTTTTAGCTCCTCTTGCTCCACCCACTGGCTTTTCGGGTTGCCTAACATTCTCTCTATACTAGAGATGGAAGCTACACTAAGGTAATATTTATCCCTTCAAGGATCCCAAGGCCTATATTTGTAGTATTTATATCTAGCCGTACTATTTTAGAGTGCACCATCTCGGTGTCTCACATGGAGATCTATTAGCATATTTGCAATATCCTTCAGATATGTCAACTAAAGAAAACAATCCATCCACCATTTTGTAATATGATCATTTGTAAACTCAAAACATAGGCCGACACGGCCATACATGTATACATATACCTGACATATGTCTACAAGCCTCTAAGACTACATAAATGTCATATAGGTTTGGACAGGGCCCCCATACCAGTCAATACATATCCCAATCATACAGACCAAATAGGAAACTCTGGAGCAAGCGGCGTGCAGCAACACCTTCTGCTGAGCTGATAGCCTACCAGGAGCACTGTCAACCTGTCTATCGAGACCTGCGGGCATGAAACGCAACGTCCCCAGGAAAAAGGGACATCAGTATGAATAAAGTACTGAGTATGTAAGGTCGAAAAACATAAATAAGAACAGTAATGTAAAGAGAGATGTAGGAGATACAACATATAGCATCTGAGTGCCTCTAGGAGATACTGACATGAAATGCTTGACACATATATATACATAATCTTTTAAAAACATCCACCTATGTGGGCATCATCATCATCCTATCATACCCGGCCTCAAAGAGGACCCGGTAAAAACATACCCGACCATGTGGAGCTTGGTAAAACCCAACTGATCTGTGGTTGCACAATAGGTGTCGTACTCGGCCGACTATATAGCGTCTCGGTAGAGTAAAATAGATACTATATATAATGCATGCTGGACTCCTGGAATCACAATCAAAACCTTTTGGAGTGACGTAAGGTAGTTGCACCTTCTATTAACATTATGGACATCATACCATGAATATGAACTTCACTAGCACTCAAAGACTATACATACTTTCCTAGAATAACTTTGTAAGGAAAGAACAACATTGAGCACCTTAGTTTCTAGGAGTAGATTCATTCTGAAATAGCGTATCATTTATGTTCGTTTTAATTTAGATCATGCCAAAATAATGAAGGAAGAGCCTTAACATACCTTTGCAATCTTCTCTCCGATCGTCAACAAAGCTCAATATGATCTTCTTACGTCTACAATGAGAACCCGACTTCGTCGTCATCATATAAGCATTGTAACTCTCATATTTCAAAATCAATATACTAAAAGAAAACGGACAGCACCTCCCCTATTTTTACGACATCCCATATGTTACCAAAAGTCACCAAACAGCCCAAACAACAACAATACAATTCACAATAAGCTCTCCGATTAGTTCAACAATCATTTTGAGCGGCAAGCTCGATTGGAATCTGTATAACCATATCACACCATATAGACTTCTTACATTAACTTAACAACATCATTAATATGATAATGAAGTAATTCATCAATGATTCCATCCTTATACCATATATTTATATCAAAGGAAACAATCCACAACTCCAACTTTCTTCAATATGCAACTTAATTCACTAGTTCATGTCTAGTCCAACGATTTAACTTAATCAACATCAAGATAACCTTAATCACCTACAAGAAAACAATACGATACCTCCTACAGTAGCTTCAAGTTTAAATCCAATTTATATTTAGCTTACAACACCCCTCAATGGCGATACAACACCATAGAAGTGACTTAAGCTAATCCAATTATTATCTTGCAGTTTATTAACCTAACAGCTTAACCAACATACAAGCAAGATTAACCACAATTAGTAGGCAGTTATACTCAACTTAGGGAGTATCAACCACTCGAAATTCGGCAAAACACAGCCCACAATTATCCTCAATGACACCACAACACTATAGGTGTTGTGTTATCTTCTTGAATCAACTTTTGGTGTTCAAGTTGGAGTGTAAACACTTATACTTCACCTTGAAAATCTAATATGTATGAAGGAGTGAATGATTATTACCTTAATCAACAAGAACAATACGAGACATGAGGTTATTTCACTTTGAAGAAACCTCCAAAACAGCCACAAGATGAAGAACTACGATCTAGCAAGCACCAAGGGGTTTCTAACGTTGGATTCATGTTTTTATCTTAGGTTTTCACCCTAGAATCACGGAGGAACCATTGGAGAGAATTTATGAGGGTTTAGGAACTGTATTTGTCGAGGAAAATGAGTGAAAACGATTTAGAATCGACTTAAATACAAGTTGGAGTTTACACCGACTTTGTGGGTCCCATGGGAGTTGCTTTGCGCAATCTCGCGAAAACGCGAATATCTCTCTACTATGATATCGTATCGACGAAAGATTAAATGTGTTAAAAAATAGACTCATATATATTCAATTTAGTAGGTAGATTATCCCCTAATTCCAAGTATATTGGGATAAAAGCTCAGCTAAAGTTAACCTAAGTTTCAACAAATTTATGAATGTAACTTGTGAAGACCTTTCCCAACTTTTGTTCCACAACTTACTTGACTTCAAAACGTAGCACACTACTATCATACAAAAAAATAACTCGTAAAATAACATCCTTATAACGTAATGAACCATAGTCTTACCCTAAAGTACATGTTATAACATTCCAAACTCGTCGACTTTCGACGAAACTTATTTTCTTCAATTGATTTAGCTTCTAAGATTTCCAACCCTCTTGGTACTCATTATTCATGATCATAAATATTTGTAACCTCCAAGGTAACATGATTAACTTACTTTGTAATTTCAAAGACGATCTTATTTCCGAGCTTAAATCAATTGACTTACGACATACTCTCACGTACAAAATTATGGGGTGTAACAATCTGGTGGACAGGAAAAGAACATCTGGAATGGATCATTTCCTTGGATCATGTCTAATCTCATGGGGTACAAGGAAACAAAACTCAGTAGCTCTCTTAACAGCTGAAGCAGAATATGTTGTTGCAGCTTCGTGCTGTGCTCAGCTACTGTGGATCAAGCAACAATTGGAAGAATTTGGAGTATACATTAATTGTGTACCGCTTCTATGTGACAACACCAATGCTCTCAACACGGCAAATAAGCCGGTTCAACACAAGAGAACCAAACACATTGATGTCAGACACCATATTCTTAGAGACAATGTGGAAAGGGGACTTATCTGTATGAGATTTTGCTGCACTAAAGATCAAATTGCAGATATCTTCACCAAAGCTCTAAGTAGGGAACACTTGAGATAAATAGGATGGCACTGGGGTTAATTAAACCTAATTGAGAACCTGGTTCTTCTCATATGGCTATGAAGGTCATACTCATGTAAAATTAGCTAAAGTGTTTTCCGACCAAGCCTAACTCACATCTATACCGTTGCAGGTAGACACGCATGATGATTATAGAAGCTAAAGGTACAGTGTTGAACTGCAAAAGAGAGTTGCAAAAATCTTTATACAAAAACAGGTCAGGAACCCGGTTATTGTACCACAGGTTAGTAGTAATGTGTTTTTCTCATGCTTTTCTCAAAAGACAACAAAATTAATTCAACTGCCACATCATACGACTTTTTAGAGCCTGCATATCACGTCTTCTCTCTCGAATCCTTTCACCTCTTCTACACGTTACGTATTCCCACAAACCTACCGCCGTTTCAAAATTCTTCAGAACCCGTTCCTCTCCCCTCTCATTATTAGCCCTTCCCTTCATAAAATCCTCTCACTCCCAGAGTTATGAACCATTATCTTTCATAGCATCTCTGTATTGTGTTCAGAACCGTCTACCACTTCTCTCACCATGGCCGATGAACAATCTTCTCTTTCTCCTACCAATAACACCACTCCCACATCTTCACCTTCCTTAGCATCACCACAAGAAACCCACTCTTCCACTACCCCTGATACCAATGTACTCATACCCATTTCCTTTCATCTACTATCCCCCTTGCTCCTTCGTCAAACCCTGCCTCATTTCCAAGTGTTGAAACTTCTGACTCCCCAAATGTTAACCCTATATCTCCTCCTCCTTCTAATCAAACCAAGGGAAATTTGGAAAGAGCTACCCCTCAGGCAACAGAGGTCTCTGAGGAAGCTCCTGATCAGTACTTTAACTCCTCCGTCCTGGACTTAGTGGCTCCCATGGAGTCACCGAAAAAGGAAGTGGCAAAAAACATCATGGCTATCGCCGCTGATAGTCTTATGAGTGAAGGACCCTCCCCTCTGCTTGAGTCTCAGGGGGGAGAAACTCCATTTTTAGGGGATGAAGGAACCATGGTACTCTTTGAATCTCAAGTTCATGAAAAAGCCTCTAAAAAACCTGATGAAGAATTTGTGTCTCCTCCTAAGGAAACAAGTCAGGAGCCTGGTTTCTCCACTAAGCTATTGGAGTCAATTCCACCTATTGAGGTAGGAAATGATAAGGATGATAAGGATGACGTGGTCCTTAGTGCTCGGTTCAAGATAAGAAAGCCATTAGTCACTCCTGATTCCTCCTCCAAGCGACCAACCACTAGGTTGCAGAAGAAGGAGGCTTTTGAGTCTACTTTGCAGAAAAGTAAAAGAAGCAGTAAGAAAAAGAAAAAGAGATTGATGAAACAGGGAGAAGTTGTGGTTGATAAAAATATTCCACTGGTTGAAGTTGATGAAGATGCCGTAGAGGAACCTAGTTCTTTAGTGAAAAGGTCTATGAAGGTACAAAAGTCTGTGGAAGGTGCTTCCAAGGAAGCTGTTGAAAAACAAAGTGAAACATTTGTGATGAGTGGTGGTAAATCTAAGAAGGTTGTGGTTGAGGAAGATCTGTTGGTGATACTTTGGTTGCTGTGAGGGGGAAAGGAAAGTCTGTTGAATAGTCTAGAAAATGAACGCGAGAAACTGTGGGATGACCTGGTTCAATAAAGACCATACCAAGTGACAGTGGACTTAGGCAGGAGAGATTGAGAACTCAGAAAGTCTTGTGGGGTCGCATGTTTGACCCAGAAATCTCAGAGATGGCAGGAATGACGCAAGTTCTGGAGATGGTGGAATTACAGCAATGGGGTCATTTGTTTAAGGAGGATGTGCCTAAGGTATATAAAGATGAGGTGCAAAACTTCTATGCAACTCTCTTCACTGTTGGAGGGGACCAGATTTGGGTGCTAGTAGATGGAGTTGACATTGTGATTGACGCTTCTGGAGCTAACTTTAGGAGAGCTATTGTGAAAGAGCAAGCTATCCAGCAGGGGGAACAGGTGCATAAAACGGCACTATTTCCGGTGTATCAGCTCCTTTTTGAATTGGTCAACAAAGTTCTTTTACCCCGTCCTGAGAGAAGGTCTATAGCTTCCATGTCTGATCTGGTCTTCATGGAGGCTCTTGATGAGTTCACACCCATAAATCTGCCAGCAATTATGATAGAACACATGCAAAAGGTGGCGAACTTTCACGATGGAAATCACGGGCTTCCATGCAGATTTCTCCTCACTCGGGTATTCCAGTTCTACAAGGTACCTTTGGGCAATCCAAAAGTAGGAACCCGCAAGCTAACCTTCTCCAAAAAAACTCTGGAAGAATGTGAGTGCGTGGAAAAGGTTGGGGGAAGCACTTCTATGATTTCTCAGATGATAAATGCTCAGAATGCCGCTACTGAAGAAATCAGAAGGTTGAAAGCTAGGAATTCCATACTGAAGTTGTTGGAGCACCCGGGGCTGTAAATTCTTCCAATGAAGAAGTTGCTCGCTTGACTAAGGAGAATGCTGAGCTTAGGCAACAGGTGGAAAACCTGTGGGAGAAATTGCTTGAGGAACAGATGTCTGCCAATGCCCGCATGGACCTTGTTACAAAGACCATTGTTGCCTCCTCCTCCAAACCTCCCTCTTCTAGTGCCCACTAGGATCCTCTCAGTGACCAGTTATCTTGTGTTTTGATGTTTGTGGCTATTGTTTTCTTTTTGTTTTTTTGTGATGGTATGTTGGATCTCACTGTTGCTACTCTTGTTGAATCAGTCCAAATTAGTCATTGTTATTATCGCAAAGACATATGTTTCTAAAACCAATTAGTATCAATGAAACAACTCTTTTTTTGCTAGTACAATGCTTGTTTTCCTTTTGCTTTTCTTTTCTATCATGTTGTGTGCACACATGGGGCATTAGTTAGCCGTGTTACACTTCTTTATGCCTTTTTTGCCTGCTTGTGTATTTTTAATGATGCCAAAAGGGGGAAGATATAAGTATACTTGAAGATTGAAGCAGGTGATTAAGGGGGAAGCATAGAGTCAGGGGGAAACATATCAGGTTACTGGTACTTGATCTGGTTAAGTCAAGCTCCATAAACAGTTATCAATTTTAAAAGTTTGTCATCATCAAAAAGGGGAAATTGATGGGCTTAAGGTTTCATAGCCTTATATTTTGATGATCTAACAAACTCCTTGTCTAGAACCAGATAAAGGACATGATGCATACTTGGTACAATTATTCAGCAATGGACTTAAGATAATGTGTGCAGTATGACTACTGATACACAAGAACCAATTCAGGGACCTGATCCCTTGGTGTTTCCCTAACAGAAGTGCAAAGTCAATTCTACAGGTGGAAAGTAACTTCAGAAAGTGACTACCTGCAACTTTGCACACTACAGTGCAGAAACAGTGCATCGGTCACTTCCCATTGGGAAGAGCCTTGTACCAACCAAGTATGGACATCAAGTATAGTAATAACATACTCAATTGAGCATTTAGTGATATTCTATCAAGCATTGAAGATCTGATCCAGCATTGAAGTCACAAGTGTGTCAAGAACAAGAAGACAAATCCACTATGGACCAGTTCCATTATGAGTCTATGTGTGTCCTTAGTTGAGTTGTAATCTTAAGTTTGTTCTTCATTGTAGCCTCTATCTTGTTTTCTTAGAAGCTTTGTTTTAGGAAACTCAAAATCATAAACCCTCTGTGTTTCTGTCTTGGTTAGAGTTAGTCAAGTTGTAAAGTCTTTGTAATAGAGTTATTACAAACTGACTTGTAATAGGGTGTTACAAGTTAGTGAGGGATTAAGAGGTTAATTCCTAGGTTTAAAATCATTGTAATAGAGTTATTACAAAGTGGCTTGTAATAGGTGTTACAAGTTGGTGAGGGATTAAGAGGTTAATTCCTAGGTTGCAATAGGTTGTAATCTAAAGTTGCTCAGTAGTGAAGTCTAAATCCTTCAAGGGTAGGTCGTGGTTTTTGATGCCGTGAGCTGGGAGTTTTCCACGTAAAATTCCTCTGTGTTATGTATTTACTGCCGATTTACTATGGGAACAAATAGAAAACCTGGTACCCTATACTGTTTGGTTTTACAGTATGTTTCTTACGGTGAGAACTTACAGAGAACCCGGTTCTTTATACAGTTTGGTGGACGCTTAGTTTCTATCAGGTTCTTAGCTTGGTCGCTCAAGAATTCTCGAAGATGACCCTCGTTAAACAAACGGGATACCTCCTTCCTCATATCTCTGCAGTACTCTATTCAATGACCATGAGTACCATGGTATTTGCATATATGGTTAGGATTTCTCTGGGCCGAATCGATCTATAGAGGTCGGGGCCACCTGGTGTCTTTGATCCGCCCAATGGTCGATACAATAGCCGATGAATCAACGTTGAAGTTGTATTCCGATAGGCGAGGTGCTTTTGTGGGCTCGGTGTTTCTAAGTAAGCCCTCGGGAGCTTTGTCCTCGATCATTTCTTCGATCATTTCGAACAAGGTTACGTGCAGGGCCGTTGTTTCTCCGATCTCCACCTTATGGTTGATACCGATATTTGTTCGATCATGGTTCTCTATCGATGTCCCTTTGAATTCTGTCGGCGGGCTTGTTTGGATAAATGGAATCGGAAGGAGTCCCCAAATGATCATCCTCGACCCTAATTTTTGACTGGTACCGATTGTGCACATCGGCCTAGGTCACAGCTGGATATTCAATTAATTTTTTCTTTAACTGTCTAAAGGCCACCGAACTTTGTATGTTCAACCCTTGAGTAAAAGCCTGGATGGCCCAATCATCTGCAACCGGGGGTAGGTCCATGCGTTCCATCTGGAACTGAGATACGAACTCTCAGAGCATTTCGTTGTCTTTCTGCTTCACTTTGAAGAGGTCTGACTTCCTAGTCTCGACCTTTATAGCTCCAACGTGTGCTTTGACAAAGGAATTTGCGAGCATGGAAAAGGAATCAATAGAGTTGGGAGGCAAATTATGATACCATATCATCGCCCCCTTAGATAAAGTTTCTCCGAGCTTATTCGGCAGAACGAACTCAATCTCATTGTCCTCTAAACCGTTCCCCTTTATTTTGCATGTGTAGGAAATGACATGCTCATTGGGGTCGGTGGTTCCATTATATTTGGGAATTTTTGGCATGCTGAATTCCTTTAGGATGGGCTTAGGAGCCGCACTTGTGGGGAAAGGCTTTTCCACGAATTTCCTTAAATCCAAACCCTTCAGAATCGGTGGTGCCCCCGAATTTGATCAACTCGGGAGTTATACATTTCTACCTTTTTTTCATTTTCTTCAATCCCTTTCTCCCCCGATTCAATTCGTCTCTTGAGCTCCTCTAACATTTTCGTAATAGCGGGGTAAGTCCCCCGTTCATTCACGTTTGACCTCTCCGGTACTAGTTCGACCCTGTGAAAACCTTCTAGTGAGGTCTCTGATTCGGCCTTGCTTGGTGTGTGGTTTTGATTTTGGAGTTTCGCTATGGCAACTTGTTGAGCCTGCAGCATTTCAAATATTAATCGTAGGCTGAATCCGCCGTCTGCACCTCCTTGTGAATTCTTACCGGTTGATCGAGCATCTCAGCGGAGGCTATTTTCGGGATCGACGCCCAGATTCGCATTCATAGAAACATGGGAACTGACGTCAATGGGGTCTGCAGCAGGTACTCCCTCGAGGTCAGCTTGGGGTACTTCGATCCCTGGGGCGGCTATGTTGTCATTTTCTCCAATGAAACCAAGGCCATTGTCGGCGTGTGTGGGTATTGTTTGAGAGTTCGACATTATGCTCCTGGAATTAAAAACACTTACGAGAACAAGCGTAAAGTAATGTGTGTTATGAGAATTTGTACCAACCAATCACTATTATCCTTAGCCCCACGGTGGGAGCCAAACTATTTACCCTTAAAATCAAATAACAATTAAACTTATAAGTGGTTGTAAGGATATTTTATTTCACCCAACACAAATTCATGAATACGATAATTAATGTTAATAATTGACTGAAAAATAAAGCAAACCGGTATTAAAATATGATTTGGTCCTCCAGCTAGATCGCCGTCGAACCGGCCGAGAATATATTTAAGAAATATGAGCTAAACTAAAGAGCAGGAGAGTTTAAGAGAGAAAAGAGTATTGTATTGTTTTGTTATGAAAGAATTAGATTATTACAAATGATTAGAACCTCCTTTATGTAGTAGAGGAATTATACTTATGGTACAATTCTACGTACGGAAGGAAATCTCGTGATTGGCTGTATAACCGCTCTTGATTTGATTCGTGCCGAGATTCCCTCCACGATCCTCTCCCGGTCGCGGATATCTAAACTTTCGATTAGCAGGATATCTTCAATCTTGCTCGATGTCTATCTCGTTTCGTCTCGATCTTTACTGGTCTCGATCTCGATCGGTGCTTTGAATCCCGAGTTTCCTCCATATCTCTGTCTGATATAATACGGGGCCGATCCTCGGCCCATCATCTTGGTCTCGGTAAATTAACAGAATCGGATGAGCCCGATTTCGACTATATACAAACAGCAAAACCTAAGGCCAATCAAAATATCCTGTAGAGAAAGGAATTTTATTTTACGTGGGAAGTATCAGTCTATGAAATCAAGGAATTACTATGGTGACACAGTTCACCATTTCTCCAAGGATTTATTGGTGAAAAAATATACATGATTGTTCCCAAGTGGTGAACCATGCGGGCTCGTCGGCCTAAATGGGCCTGGACTGGTTAGAACCGAGACTGTAAGTGTGGGCTGGTCCTTCACAAAAAGACCGCGAGAAGGGGACCGAACCGGTCCTTCGCGGGCCTAAACAGTCCCAAACAGTCCTAACGGCCAGAAATTTAGAAAAAAAAATCTGCTTGTTTGGGCATTTAAAAACTAGTCCTTTGGTCTGCCAAAATAGTCATTGGCTGTTTACAAAATAGCCATTTAACACCCCCCCCCCCCCCCCGAACTTTATTTTAACGCTAAATTTTTTATAATTACACTTTTTTCCTATTTGAAAATACTCCCTCATTCTTTCAATTTTCTCATAAAATCATCAATCTCTCCCTGATTTTCTTCTATAATTGCTAATATTGCTTACTTTATTGTTACAATTTGTGAAAAAATTGTCAACTCGGTGAATTAAGTCTTCAACAATAATTAATTTTCAACAAGTTGTTCTTCAATTCAGTATACTTGTTCCAACTCTTAAGTTTTAATATTATAATTTTGTTTGTTTACTTTGTACTGCTTGATTTATTAAGATGGCTTTTTCCTAAAAACAAATGTTTAGTAAAAGTAAGGGAAAATCCAAGAGTGGCCAATTTGTTCCTCCTCCACTTCCCCCGGCTCCCCGACCCAGACCCCTTACCCGTCCTTCACCTGCTATTCTTGATAGCGATAATAGTTTATTACAATTTTCCAAGAGTCAATTTTGCTATAAAATTGCACCCGGTGAACAATTAAACCAATAATATATGAATGCTCTTTATGGTAATCCAACTATTAATGAAAATGATGATGAAGAAATAGGTTTTGATGAAACACAACTGGATGACAATACACCAACTAGTCATGCTCCAGAAGTTAACCCAACTAATGATAATCCAAATGATGCCCCGTCTAACCCTCCTATTACTGCCCCAACTTTTTCTAGACAACGTACCAAACGAATAGAAACATCTATTATGTGGACATTATTTTCTCAACTAATTTCACAAAATAAGGCTAAGTGTAAAACTTGTGGCAAGGAGTGAACTTTTAAATATATTGGAGGTCGGGGGGACGGGAACTTTGGTTAGACACATATTGATACACCATCAAGATAAAGTCAGATATCTTCATATGAAAACTTTGGCCTAGGGGACAATTGTACTTAGTCAGGATGACCCTAGTACCGGGTCAAATCAATTTCAACCGGGGATTAACACTGTTACCGGTGGTATTTTATATTATGATCCAAAACAGATCGGTAAGAATTGGAAAAAAATGGTTGATGTTATGTACTTACCCTGTAGTTTCTTTCTAACCCTCACTTTGTGCATTATATTAGAAAATTTTTAATCCAACTTATAAAGGTTTTCCTCGCACAACCGTAAAGAGCGATATTTATAAATATAAACATGAATATGAATAATATTTGCGCTATTTATTTACTCATATAAATTGTCGTGTTGCTATTACACCTGATATTGGTAGAAGTGGTATTGATTGTGATTACCTTACTGTTATCAGTCATAGGATTGATGAGGATTGGATAATGCAAAAACGCATTATTTCTTGTAAAATAATTAATTCTTATCACACATGGCAGTTTATTTCTAGCACAGTTACGGATATTTGTAGATATTTTTGCATTAGTGATAAAATAATCTCAGTTTCAATGGATAATGCTACTAGTAACACAAATGTTATAGCCTTGCTTACCACTACACTAAGCCCTGCATTTAGTAACATTTTTCATGTTAGATGTATTTTTCATATTTACCATTTAATTGTGGGTGATGATGGTATGAGAATTTTATATGTTAAAATTGAAAAGGTTAAAATGGCTCTTAACTGCTTTTTTATTCAAACAGTAAAAGTAAACTTAGAGAATATTTAAAAGTCGCGATGAAGTTGGCCTAAGAGAAAGAAAAGTTCTTAAACTTTGTCCAACTAGATAGAATTACATGTATGAAAGTTTAGTTGATGCATATGAATATGGAAACTACATAAATTCAACGTTTAATGCTCATGTAAGTGATGATGATGAGCACTTACAAATGCAGATTGGGCTAATGTTAAAATGCTTGTAGATTTTTTAGAAAAATTTCATATTTCTACAAATAAATTTTTTGGGCAATATTATCCTACTATTTCTAACTGTTTAGTTTATATTGCAGAAGTTGCATATATGTTTGCTCATTTTTCAGAAGGTGAAACGATTTATAAACTTGCTATTGATTCTATGAGAAAAAAGTTTAAAAAATATTGTTTCCCTATTCCCCCTATTTATGGTGTTACTGCCTTGTTAAATCCTACTATGAAATTAGGAGGTCCTCAATTTTGGTATGCAACTATTTATAATGGTTTAGTATTTGAATATGAGGAGTTGTCTAAACTTCCGGACGGAATAGCCTCAATTAAAATAAATGCTCAAACTATTTATAATTCTTATCATGTTGCATTAGATCATGTTAGATCAAATGTTTCAACTCCTTCTTCTTCTAATTCTCAATCATATAAAAGAATTTCGGGAGTAAGAGTACTTAGTGCTTGGACAGGGTTCAGGGGTTCTCAAGGTTCTACTACTAGTGATATTTCACAAGTAAATGAGCTTGAAGTTTATTTGTGACAGGGAATTAAGAAAGTGAATCCCAACGGCTCATTTAATATTTTGGAATGGTGGAAGGACCAAGAAAAACACTTTCCGATTTTTTCAAGGATGACCCGAGACATTTAACTATAAAAGCTTCAACAGTGGCATCGGAGAGCGCTTTCAGTCAAGCAAGACTTCAACTTGGTGATTATAGAGCGTCTATGAGGGAGAACTTAGAAAAATCAGTACTTTTCAGAGATTGGATCCGTTCGGGAAGAATAAATTTTGGACTTGCTGAATAACAATCAGAGGTAGACGAAGCTTGCGAAGAAATGCTAGATGAACTTGCGGAGGATGCTGCTTTGCTCGGAAGAGGTGATGACCAAGCTTCTTTTCCGCCACTACCAACAGAAATTCCTCCGAACCTTGAAGGATTTATGAAGTTTGTAAGAGATACCATGTAATTTGTATGAACAAAAATTAGTACGTAATTATGTATTATAAAATATGTATTTTGGCACATCTTGATTAGTTTCTTCTTCTTCTCAATGGTGGTATTAGAACCTTGTTGTGCTCATTCCATAAAGGGGAGGAAGACTAAGAAAGATATTGCCATGTATTTTTAATACTATAATAAAATTATAACGTATAGCTTTGAATATCTCTTCACGATATTTTTGTCTTGAAATTTGAATTAAAAAATTTAGGTCACAATTCTATAATATAATTTACAGAGAATTGTCTTAGATACTTTTATTACCATCTTTTTTTCTCTAACTTCTATAAAACATAAAAAAGATATATGTTGGGCCCACTTAGACCCGGGACCGGCCCACTTAGCCCGGGACCATTAGTTCGTGGGCCCGGTCTCGGGCCGGTTCCTACAAAAAGATCACCAGGACCGGGACCGCGAAGCCCGTTTAAATTGAGACCGGCCCACTTAGGCCCGGAATCGGCCCACATGCCAGCTTTACATGTCATATCATAGATATCAGTAAGGGCGTGTTTATTTCGAAAACAAAGTAAAAATCTTTTGGCAATATTTTTTTCCCAATTTTCTACTGTTGAGAAAAAAAAAATGAGTATGATGAGAAGTATAGTCATCTGCTCTCCATTATTCCGAAGGTCTCAAGTCTTTGTTTCAAGAAATTGTTATAAAATAGTACCACCAACTCCCTAATATTTTTGTCATGACCAACTCTCTAATATTATTTATTGAAAACGGTAACGTGAAAGTCTCGTCAGATGCCAGCCAAATCGACATATTTAATACCTGGATAGTCATTAATGTAATGGAATTTCATTCCGTAGAATTAGTCGTCGACTCCGTTCAATTTATTGCAACTAACCCGTTTTTAATGAAAAGTCATTCTCTTCATTGGTGGATAGAGGGGACTTTTAGAGGATATGATTGAGGAATCAGAAATGAAGTTTTGTATTTGTAACTGGGAAACTTCAGCCCCGTATGCTGAAGTTGTTGTCTTTATAACTTGGGAACTTCAGCTCTAGAGCTGAAGTTTGTAACTGGGAAACTTCAGCTCTAGAGCTGAAGTTCTCTAGAGCTGAAGTTTTGTATTTTTAACTGGGGAACTTCAGCCCCGTATGCTGAAGTTTTGTCTTTGTAACTGGGGAACTTCAGCCCCGTATACTAAAGTTTTGTCTTTATAACTGGCGAACTTCAGCTTAACTGGTGAACTTCAGCTCAACGAGGGAGGGGAGCTGAAGTTATTTAAAAAGTGGGTACAAGTTAAAAGTTTTTAAAAAAGCGGGTATAGGTTAAATGGGGGCGACCAAATAGGGTGCCCCGCGCAATTTTTACGACATAGGAAGGCTTCTTTGCTTTTATAACCAAACAGAAAACAAACATGGGGGATGTCAGCCTATAGTTATCAATTCTTCTTGGCGTTAATAAAAAAGTAACTGGAAAAAAGCCAAACCAAAACGACTATAGAAGTACCTATTTCATTATTCTACACCCAATCTAATAATTTGATCATCACTTTATCATTGCTTTCATCTTTACCTTCGGAATGACCGAGTTCGGAGCCAGGCTCGTTATCTTCATTAATTTCAGTCGTTAATTTTCTTTTCCTTTTTCTATTTATCTATCATTTTTGGATTAACTTGATTCGCTTGTCTATAAATCACGTTAGAATTTCAACTGCACCATTTTATGTATAAACAGTTTGGCGACCACCGTAGGCTTAGACAACTGCATAATTGCTTTGATCCATTCGCTTATTACTAACAAGTTTTGGTTCTTTCCTTAGTAAAACTATATTTGGTAGCTAATGATGTCAACAACACATACAACATTGAAGCACGCGTTGAAAGGGAAGAATTGTCCCAGCGTGATGACTCAATCATCGAGACTCGCAACGAAGGGTATAAAATAATCCCGGCTCATGAAGGTTAGTATCCTCGGCATGTGCGGGACCCACCCAACTCCTGATGACACGGAGGAGGAGCATGTCGTAGAGACGGTCAAACTCCTGAAGGAACAATAGAGAGCAATCATGGATCATCTCTCAAGGCAGGATCGGGTGATGATGGAATTATAACAAGCATTGTCAAGCGCTTCAAATAACATGAACAAAAAGAGTCTAATTCCTCCCGGTGTTCCCACAAATCAAACGACTTAGAAACTGATAACAACGCCCCATGGGGAAAAGTGAGAAATTAACTAGCGAATGGATCATCAGTGTTAAAGGGTCCATATTCAAAAAAGTACACGCAGTTGCCTTTTAAGCCAAGTGCAGTATTCGAAGAGATTCATGATGTCGAACATACCAAAGTAAGATGGGACTTCAGGTCCACATGACTACATCACAACCTACACCATGGCAGTGAAAGAAAATGATTTGGCTCAACATGAGATTGAGGTGGTTCTATTGAATAAGTTTGGTGAAACACTCACGAAGGGAGCCCTGACATGGTACTCCCTCTTACCCGAGCATTCAATTGATTCCTTTGAAATGCTTGCAAATTCGTTGATTAAGGCCCATGCAAGATCAAGAAAGGTTAAGGCAGGAAAGGTAGACATATTTAGAATTTCGCAAGGCGAATCCAAGATGCTGCGAGAATTTGTGATCCGGTTCCAGAAGGAAAGGATGGTGCTACCTGCGGTTCTGGATGAGTGGGCAGCGGAGGCATTCACAAAAGCTCTAAACCCTCTAAGTTCTGATACCTCCTGAAAGTTGAAGGAAAGTTTTCTCGAATTTCTGGCAAGCACATAGGCGGATGTCCATAACCGCTACGAGTCAAAGATAAGGATAGAGGACGACCAACTTGGCTCTTCGGTTCCAACCAAAGGAAGGGGTCATGATAGAAACCAGGATAAGTTTAAAAATGAATGTGATGCAGATTGGAGGTCCTCCAGGGGTCGTTTTCTATCATATGAGAGGATCGATGGGCGTAACAGTAAAGGATTTTAGTCATCGGATAGGTTTTCTCCAAACAGAAGGGCGGATCATGGCCGAAACAAAAGGTCATTATAAGAAAGAGAGATTCCAAGGACCCGAGACTCCACAATCCTAGGTTATTTGATTAGTAATTTAATATCAGCTTCATAGAGTTGGTGTCGGCAATGAGAAATATCAAAGAAGCCCGGTTCCCAAAGCCATCCGATCGGATCCTAGCCAACGAAATCCCAATTAATGGTGTGAGTACCATGGGACTCATGGCCATAAAACTGGGAATGCCGACATCTTCGAGAGGATGCGGTGACATTGTTAAAAATGGTAATCTTAGAGACTTTTTACGTGACCACACCAATATCAATTATGGTCGAATCGGGAAAATATGGAGCCCTCAAAGACATTAGCGGAGTCACCTCAGATGACGATTAACATGTTCTTTAGAGGAGCGACACAAATGTGGTAACTTTTTTAGAGTGAACAAGATGACAATATCGGTGACTCACGACAAAAGAGTCTGATATATCTCGGAGGATGACATCGCCTTCATAGAGGAGGACGGTGACAGGCTTTTTCTGCCAAAAAATGACGCTTTGGTGATCTCTCTTAATGTTTGAGATTTCAAAATAAAGAGTGTTTTGGTTGATCCAGGAAGTTCAGCCAACATCATCCAATGGAGAGTTCTGGAGCAAGCGAAATTAAAAGGGAATATCAATCCGGTGACAAAGCTCCTAGTTAGATTTTACTTGACAAGTGTAACAACCTGAGGAAAGATTTTTCTACCCACTCACGCCGAAGTTGTGATAGAGGCCACCATGTTCGAAGTGGTAGATAGCGATATGTGCTATAACGTGATCTTCAGAAGGCCGTTGATACAAAGATGAAGGTTGTGCCCTCGACAAATCACCAATTGCTATAATTTTTGACTCCGGAAGGTATTAGGCAAATAAAGGAGACCAACCGGTTGAAATGGAGATGAACGCGGTGACCATTTTCAGCAGCAAGGAAAAGATCCAGACAAATACAAATTACATGAATCGATGCCTTCTCTCTTTCCAAATGAAGACGATAAGGGCGAGGAGTCATCAGAATCTTACCATGTTCCGAGATATTTCTAGGTACCACAGGAGACGGATGCAACCAAATCGAGCGCACAAGAACTCGAGCAAGTGGCTTTGTTCGAGGAATTTTTGGAAAGGAAGTTTTCTTTGGGAATGAGTTTAAATCCCGAGCTCAGGTTAGGATCTATAAATATTCTTAAAGCTAGCATTGGCTGATTTGCGTGGTCGCACTCGAATATGACATGTATCCCATTGGAGGTAGCGGTCCATAAGCTAAGCTTGGACTCGAACTTCCCTCCAGTAAGTCAAAAGAAACACCTCGTCGAAAAGGGAAGAAACACATTTGTTAAAGAAAAGGTAACCCTACCTCTCAGTATCGGATACAAGACATTAGGTGTCTGAATTCACATACATCACATTCGAGCACTGGGAGAATGTATGATACGACACAAAGAGTGCCACGAAAACTGGGGACTATAGGAACTGGGATCAATGTCTTATCAGGCTGGGACTGCATGTTCATCCCTGTAGAAATAAGTTGTACAAGTTAGCCACATGTATTGAAAACTTTATTTACTTAAGAAAGTGAATCCCTATGTACTTTTTAAGTTAGAGGGAATAAAATAAACTCCTCTTATTTTTATGTTATTTCTTGTCCAAATGATGGTGACTGTGGCCGACTCGGTTGGTGTTTTCTGTATTCTCCTCTCCTGAGTCCCAGCCGAGGAAGAATGTCTTCTCTTTGGATTCTTGTCCTTGAATTGGGAACTCCCCGAGGAGGCACTCTCACCGGAGGCTCGGGTAGATCCACGAGCTATTCTTCAGGCCATGGCATTTTGCAATACCTCCTGCCTCCTCGGGGTCATCTAGGCCGTCGAATTCGGGTCAGGTGATGGAACCCCGAATTAGGCCATCCGGATTTTTGTTTGGAACTTGGAGTTAGCCCGTTTCGTCATTTGCAACTTGCCTGCAAAATTTGGTATGATTTAGAGTTGATTTGATATGGTTCGGACGCTTGGCTGCGATTCTAGAAATTGTTGAAGTTCATTGTGATTTTCATGTGTTTTGGTGTCTGATTCTTGATTCTAGAGATTATTTTGATGTTTTAAACCCTTGAGCGAGTTCATGTTGTATTTTTGGACTTGTGAGGATGTTTGATTTAGAGCCTCGAGGGCTCGGATATGTTTTGTACGCATTTCAGAGTGTTGGAAGAAGGTTCAACTATGTTGGTGTCTTTGTTCTCGCATTTGCAATGTCCGTATTTGCGAGATCATTCTCGCTTTCAAAATGATGGTCTGGGGCAGGGGATTTCGCATTTGCGAATATTTTATCGCATTTGCGATTTGGCAGCTCCACATTTACGACACAAATAGTCGCTTTTGCAAAAACTCTGAGCTCGCATTTGCAAGTCTAGTATTGAGTGACTACTTGCTACTTGTTGGTCAGCCTTCGATTTTCCGATACCTTTTTCGCATTTTCAAGCATCACATTTGCAATCTGGATGTCGCCAATGCGACATCTAAGGCTGGTATTAAGACTTCCATTTTGGGACTTAGCTTTATTTTATCATATTTTAAACCCTAGCCTCGGTGGGAGGCGATTTTGTGGAAGGATTTTCATACCAAATAATAGGGTAAGTACCTCTAATCAATTTGAATTGTATTTTGTGATTATATATTATATTTAACATCAAATTCATGAGAATCTAAAGGAAAATCTGGGGAAAATTGTAAAATCGTTCAAAATGAAAAATGGTGGTTTGATGGATGAATTGATGTCGGAAATTGATAATTTTGGGTATGGTCGAACTCGTATCGGAATGGGTGATCGGGTTTCCTAAATTTCATCGGATTCTAAGGTGCGGGCCCGCGGGTTGACTTTTGTTGACTTTTTGAAAATTGTATAAGGATCATAGTTTTGTTAATTGAAATTGTTTTGTCTTGCATTTTTAATATATTTAAGTCGTCTTTGGCTAGATTGAGTTGAGAGGAAGTGAATTTGTAAAGGAAAAGCTAGTTTGAGTATTGATTTGGCCGAATTGAGGTAAGTGTCTTACCTTACTTTTTGTGGGGGAAACTACCCCATAGGAATTGAGTAAATTCTGCTACCTTGTTATGTGAAAACCGTGTACGCTAGGTGAAGAGTGGGTACATGGCCTATTTGTGGTATTTGACTGGTTTAGATTGTCTATTGTCTTTCCATGCCTTTAATTGTCATAACATGTGATGTCTCGTTGTTAGTCTACTCTTACGTACACTATTTGACGCAGTTGGCACCTACTGTACTTCTTACTCGTTATTTGACCATTATATGCCTTAGTTGATGTTATTGTCTTCCTTATCTGCTACATGTCCTAATTGTTGCGATTGCATACTTAGTTATCACGTACTTTATATGTCCTATCATTTTTATAAAGTTTGTTGTCTTCTTTCGGTTTTCACGTGGTTCCTTTGTTGTCGTGTATTGATACCCTTGATTGTAGAAATTCTTGTAAATGTAGTGATTGAATTATTGCTATTGATTTAAATTATTATACGGGGGATCGGGTTGCATGCCGCAACATGTGAAATCAGGGAGGTGGTTAAATAAGGGAGGATATTTATATTGTGATACTGTTATTGTATGGTGGGATTGGGTTGCACGCCGCAACAGGTAAAATAAGGGTGGACAGTTATGGTGACATAAGGGTGAAATATGATATTGATATTATATGGTGGGATCGGGTTGCGCGCCGCAACATATTTTGTTTATTGTTATGATATTAATATTATACGGTGGAATCGGGTTGAACGCTGCAACATGTGAAATAAGGTGAATTGATATGGTGGAATAAAGGTGAATTTGATATTGATATTATATGGTGGGATCGGGTTGCACGCCGAAACATATTTTGTTTATTCTTATGATATTGATATTGTACGATGGGATTGGGTTGCACTCCGCAATAAGTGAAATACGGGTGAATTGATAGGTAAGAATTTACAGTAAATTACTTTGTTGTCGTAGTACTTCGTATTAGTCTGATCAGTCTAGTATTGGGCTTGTAGTTACTATTTGCTCCATTTGTTGTTCTGTGAGACGTTTTTTCTTTTTCATTTTTAAACCATCGTAGGTATAGAGAATGTGGTTTGTAATGGCAGAGTAGGGTCATTTCCTTGAGGAGGTCAGGTAGTGGGGGAGGGGGGGAATGCAAGGGTTAGGGGTGGGACGGGGCCCAAAGGGGGTAAAGGGAACAAGGTCGCCTGTATGTTGAGAATTGGATCGTGGAATATAGGGACGTTGACGGGTAAGTCTATAGAGCTGGTGTAGATTCTCCAGAAGAGGAGGATCAATATAGCGTGTGTGCATGAGACTAGGTGGGTAGGATCTAAGGCGAGGAATGTAGACAGGTATAAATTGTGGTTCTCCGGATTCGTGAAGGGCAAGAACGGAGTGGGCATTTTTGTGGATAGGGAGCTTAGGGAGTCGGTGGTAGAGGTTAGGCGGGTGAATGATAGATTGATGTCCATTAAGGTAGTAGTTGGAGGGAGAACTCTGAATGTCATTAGTTCTAACGCGCCGCATATGGGCTTGGACAATGAGGTTAAAAGGCGCTTCTGGGATGCGCTGGATGAGGTGGTGCGAGGTAAGGTATTCTGCCTACGGAAAAGCTATTCATAGGAGGGGATTTCAATGGTTATATTTGGTTGTCTGCTGGTGTCTATGGTGAGGTGCACGACGGCTTCGGCTTTGATGATAGGAACGGGGGTGGTACCTCACTGCTGGTTTTCGCTAGAGCTTTTGAGTTGGTGATCGTGAACTCTATGTTTCCGAAGAGGGAGAAACATTTGGTTACTTTCTGGAGTGTGGTGGCTAAAACTCAGATTGACTATCTCCTCCCCAGGAGGTGTGATAGGGGGTTGTGCGAGGATTGCAAGGTTATCCCGAGTGAGAACCTGGCGACTTAACATAGGCCGCTAGTGATGGACATCGGTATCTTCATGAAGAGGAAGAAGAGGTTTTTACGGGGTTAGTTGAGAATCAGGTGGGGAGCTCTGTCTAAGATGCGTGAGAGTCGGAGGGGAATTTGACTACTATGGGTTCCTGGAAGAGTGGTGGGGACGCTAGCGCTATGTGGACGGCGACGATGAACTGTATAAGGTAGGCTGCGAGAGAGGTGTTGGGAGTTTTGAAAGGCTACTCTGGAAGGCACCGAGGCGACTGGTGGTGGAATGATGTGGTCCAAGGTAAAGTGGAAGCCAATAAAGCGGCTTACATTAAGCTAGTACAGAACACCGACGAGGATCATAGGAGCGCGAACAGAGAAAGATATAAGGAGGCTATGAAGGAGAATTAGAGGTCATAGAGGCTAAGACTGCTGCATTTGGTCGGCTGTATGAGGAGCTTGGGGGCAAAGGTGGGGACAAGAAGTTATTCCGGTTTGACAAAGCGAGAGAGAAGAAGGCTCGCGACTTGGATCAAGTGAGGTGCATCAAAGACGAGGACGGTCGAGTATTGATGGAAGAGGCCCAGATTAGGCAAAGATGGCAGTCGTACTTTCATAAACTTCTTAATGAAGAGGGGGATGAAAACACCGTGTTAGGGCTTGGGGCACTCCGAGAGCCACCACGACTTTAGGTATTATAGGCACATTAAGGTTAAGGAGGTCGTGGGTGCGATGGGTAAGATGAGTCGGGGCAAAGCGACCGGACCAGACGAGATTCTAGTAGAGTTTTGGAGATATGCGGGTAGAGCAGGCTTGGAGTGGCCGACTAGGTTGTGTAATGTTATCTTCAGAACGAAGAGGACGCCTGATGAGTGGCGGTGGAGTACAATGGTTCCGATGTAGAATAAAAAAGGTGATATCCAGAATTGTAACAACTATAGGGGTATCAATTTACTAAGTCATACCATGAAAGTTTGGGAGAGGGTGGTGGAATGGAGGATAAAGAGGGAGATCTCTATATTGGAAAACTAGTTCGGGTTCATGCTGGGTCGTTCTACTATGGAAGCTATCCACCTTATCAGGAGGTTGGTGGAACAATACAGGGATAAGAAGAGGTATTTGCATATGGTGTTTATTGACCTAGAGAAGGCGTATGACAAGGTCCCTAGGGACGTCGTTTGGAGATGTCCGGAGGTGAAAGATGTGTCGGTGGCATGCATTAGGGCGATAAAGGATATGTATGGTGGAGCTATGACTCGGGTTAGGATTTTGGGAGGTGACTCAGAGCCTTTTCCGGTGGTTATGGGGTTATACCAAGGATCTTCGCTCAGCCCGTTCTTATTTGCCCTGGCGATGGACGCACTGATACACCATATCCAAGGAGAGGTGCCATGATGTATGTTGTTTGCTGATGATGTAGTTCTGATTGATGAGATGCGAGGCGGCGTTAATGGGAGACTGGAGCTATGGAGGCAGTCCCTGGAGTCTAAAGGTTTCAAGTTGAGTAGGACTAAGACGGAATATGTGGAATGTAAGTTCAATGACCTGATGAGGGAAGCTGATGTGGAAGTCAGTATTGACTCACAGGTCATCCTCAATAGAGAAAGTTTTAAGTATTTAGGGTCAATTATCCAGGGAGATTGGGAGATCGACGGCGATGTTACACACCATATTGGGGTGGTGTGGATGAAATAGAGGTTAGCATTTGGAGTCTTGTGTGACAATAATGTGCCACCAAAACTAAAAGGTAAGTTCTATAGAGCGGTGGTTAGACCGGTCATGTTGTATGGGGCTGAGTGTTGGCCAGTCAAGAAGTCACATATCCATAAGATGGAAGTTGCAGAAACAAAGATGTTGAGGTGGATGTGTGGGCATACTCGGCTAGATAAGATTAGGAATGAAGATATTTGGGAGAGGGTGGGCGTGGCTCCGGTGGAAGACAAGGTGTGGGAAGCGCGACTTAGATGGTTAGGACATGTGTAGAGCAGAAGCCCAGATGCCCCAGTTAGGAGGTGTGAGCGGTTGGCTTTGGCAGGTACAAGAAGAGGTAGTGGGAGGCCTAAGAAGTATTGCGTCGAGGTGATCAGACAGGACATGGCGCGGCTGCAGATTTCCGAAGACATGGCTCTGATAGGAAGGTGTGGTGGTCAAGCATTAGGGTTGTAGGATAAGGGGTACTCGAGCGATTTTCCTCTTTGTACGGATGAGTATGATAGTATTTTGTCTAGCACTGCTAGCAATTTATGTTGTGTTTCATACTTTTGCATAACATTTGTGGTACTGTTTTTCATTTATTTGCTTTCTCTCACGTTGATGATATTATTTTTCGGGTTTTTCTTTGTCACAGATTTATTGTATCTAAGCCGAGGGTCTCCCAGAAACAACCTCTTTACCCCATCCGGGGTAGAGGTAAGGTCTGTATACACTCTACCCTCCCCAAACCCCACTGGTGGAATTTTACTAGGTTGTTGTTGATATGGTTGAATAAGGGTGAATTTTGATATTGATATTATATGGTAGGATCGGGTTTAACGTCGCAACATATTTTGTGTTTTCAATTCCCTATTTTTTTGCATTAGCTTCAGTTAATTCATACGAGATTCTGAGAATTTGTATTTCCGGTTCTTCACTGTTTTCCGAGGATTGAGTTATTGTCATTGACTTATCCCCTTGCCGTCATTTCCTGAGTTCTTTTCCTAATACTATTATTCTGGTAAGTTGATTTTCTAGGTGAACTTACTACTTTGAGTCATTACCTCCTGTCCTGCTGAGTTGTTAGTAATATAGTTATTTTAAATAGAAGAATTAATATCATGCTGCCTTGTGTGAATTTTAAGTTAAAACTTTCCGTTTATTTCGGTACTTACCATTTCTAATAGTTATCATATTTTACTTCAATTGATTTTTCAACTTAATCTCCTTGGCCTGTCTGAGGTTTCTATTTTACTTAAAAAGGAATTGTTATTATGTTTTAATTTAATAAATTCTATATTAACTTCAATAGCTTGTTCGATGTCTTATTTTGCTTGAAAATTTTATTTTTCTTCACCCAAATGATTTCGAAACTAAACTCATCATTCTCATTGATTTCCTACTTGGTCTAGAAGCTGTAATTTTACTTTATGATATATAAATAAAATCTCATGAACATCCTAATTAGGATTTTACACGGGTATTATACACTGAGTAGCACATGGATTCTTCCGTGCGAAGTGAGATGGAAAGATGTGGGCACAAGGTTCCATGTATGTCAAAGGTTTGGAAGTTGTGATTTATGATATTAGATTACGAGAAGTGGGATTGTCGAAATTGTGTATTAGAAATGACTTGATTAGTTGACTTGACATCGTTTTCCTTACTCGAGTACATTTATACTTCATTTGTACCCCAACTATGTTGTTGTTTAATTACTTGGTTATTCCTTGTTGCCATTCGTGTTTTTCCTTATCGTTATCACTGTTTGTAAGTTGATATATGTCTGCTATTGGCATGTCTTTGATATTCCTTCCTTGTTAGCTTTATGTCATATCCTGCACAGGTTTGGATGTTCAGTGAGTGTCTTCACCTGGCCTCGTCACTGCTCTACCGAGGTTAGGCTTGATACTTACTACGTACCATAGTGGCGTACGCATGCTACGCTTCCGCACATTTTCTTTGTGCATAATTAGGTACTTTGGATCGAGTCGGTTTTGAGACTTATGCTTGGTGTGGCTAGAGACTTCAAGGTACACCTGATGGGAATTCGCAGGCTCCAAAGTCACCCTTGTGTTTTATTTATTTCGATTTTTCCTTATATTCTGGAATAGTGATGTATTCATTATTTAAATGTACTCCTAGAAAGGCTTATGAATTTTACTACCAGTTTTGGGTTATTGTATCATGTTGAGACTATTGGAATATTTAGAAATTTCTGGTTCATGTTGATCAACTGTTTAGTAGAATCTATTATCTTTTCGGTATGTGTTAAGCTTACCTAGTTTTAGAGACTAGGTGCCATCACGACTCTTTCGAATGGATTTTGGGTCGTTACAAATTGGTATCAAAGATCTAGGTTCATAGGTTCTACGAGTCATAAGCAGGTTCAATAGAGACTTGCAGATCGGTACGGAGACGTCTATACTTATCTTCGAGAGGCTACAAAAACTATTAGGAAATTCCACTTCTTTCATTTATTATCGTGTGACATTGATTCAGCTCAAAGCATATATCTTATGTTCCTTTGCATCCATTCGTGTATCATATTACGCACTTGATATCAACTATGTGTCGATTATTTGTGATGCTTTGGATGGGCTATGATGGAGCCAGGGATGCTCAAACATTATCTCTACGTGTCGTCCAGACTAAGGATGCGGAGGTATTGAGAGACTATTTAGTTGTTCACATGGGGGTCTAGGGGGTTCTGGCATCCAGTTGATAAGTACGAGCTTGAGGAGGTTTAATTGGTTGACTAGTCGTTGTGATCGTGGTGGGGTCACGAAGTGGATGTTGATTAAGGATAGCTGGTGGTATTAGAGGCTATGTGGTTCGCATGAGATTCCTACTTAGTGGAAGGTACATATTATCAATCAAGGCACCTGAAGAAGTGAGTTTGACTGTCATGAGCTAGTGGATTTATGAATGTTGTTTTATATCGATTCACGCCAAGTGGGAAGTCAACTATCGACAAACGGCTTGCAGGGTAAGGTGTTATATTAGCTTTGGCCTGAGGTGTTTGTATACGGTATTTAATGTTTCCCCAAAATTTGTATATGATGAAGGTGTGGGATCCTGCATGGGATGATGCTGAGGCTTATGGTGTTTCTGTGTCGTTAATGGTTCTACGTTTCAATATCAAAGGGGTTCAGAGAAACAACATTAGATCCACAGAAGGTCTATTCACCGGGGGCATCTTGGTTGCAGCATTATGGGGTGCTTCAGAGGAAATACGGTGGTTTATGAGCTTCTAGGCTACATGGTTCATGCTAGGATTCTCTGCATTGAGCTTTGATTGGGGACGTTGTGTATCGACAGGAAGAAGTGTTACCTTAGAGGAAAGACGAAGAGTATCCGCAGCTCTGTTGTGTTGGGTCAGCATAACAATGGAAGTAATTGGTCCTTTTTGGTTGGAAATTCTCTACCGGTATTTATAGCAGTACTCTTGGGTTGGGCGGTTTGTGTGACTCGGTTGAGTTGGGAAGAAGCGGTCATAATGGCTTAGTTGCGTGCGGGTGGGTCTCAGATAGATTTTGATGATTTCGGCCAGGGCTTGAGTCGGTTGTCTGCTATGGGAATAAGGAATATATTGTACATTACTATCTTCTCCTGTATGGATATCATAAGTTAATAGAATGCTGGCATTATTGGATATCATATGTGAAGAGTGTGCATTCTAGTAAGGTGATTACTTGGTTTTGAGGCTTCTGAGGTTCAGGTTTTGTTATGCGGCCGAAAAAATCTACATGGGTGGTTCAATAAAATGATGTGGTGTGAGTGATATATCAGCCATTCGAGTAGCGTAGTTGAGATCGGGTAGGGAAATTTTGGTATTCCTGAGGTTTTAGGGCTGGGTGTCCTCATATGCGGCTATTTCTTATTTGCGGATTGTGTAGAAATGTTGAGAATGGTATAACTGATGGCATAAATTGTCGATAGGTTGCTATGGACTTTCGGAAGGATATTTACCTGTTTAGGAATGATCAAGATTTGGTTCCGGGGTTATTTGAAAGCCCAGTAGGAATGTGTATTTTTTTATCAGATCAGGTTTGGGTACTCTTGTGAGACTATTATCACGGTTATGTTACGGGCATAACAAATATTATTTTTGCCTCTATCTTATGTTATATACCTCTCTCTTATGTGATAATGGGATGTGAGGTTGTGTGATTATTCTCCTCGCATGTTGTAATTCCGTTCAGGACTTATGGCGATGTGGGCAAGATAGCCCCGGTGATATTGATTTGCTCATTGCACCTTAGTTGTACTTCTTTTCCTCCATGTTGTTCTATTTCTATTCATTTCCCATAGTTATACTTGTGCACTCTATTGTGCTTGATATCAACATTCATGTGATTAATGAACCCGAGCACTTTGCTCGATGGGTATCCCTATGTGGATTGATATATTTGGTGTCGTGCTGCACGCCGTAGCGGATGTTATGTGGGGCACCCTTTCCTTGTGTTAATATGGTGTTTTGTTTCCTTTTTGTGGGATGATTTAAGGAAACTGTACTTTTGTTGTTATACCTGTTGTACTTGTTAGATAGTCCTCGTACCTTGCTCTCCTTATATTTTGTTGCATGTCTGGGTTATTGCATGTTCGGTGTATGGACCGCGTTATGTGAGAATATGTGTGTGATGAGTTGTCATTTGGGCTGCTAGCTTGGTGTAGGGACGAGAGTGCTTCTTGATTTGTTAATTTCATGGGCGGTTATGAGCTCCCGCATGTTTCTTCATCATGGGCAGAGTTGCAAAGGTCCGAAACAGAGTCTTATTTGATGTGAAGTATATTACCAGTGCCAAGATTGCTATCGGACAGCTATGGTGGTTGGAAGTAATTAATACGGGCATTTGAGTTATGTGTAATATCATGTGAATGTGCCGTGGGTTGAAATTGTGGCTCGATTCGGCTTATTCAGGTTTATACATTGTATTGATGCGGTTCAGATCCCATGATGTGTTTCGGATGTTGAGGGTTGGATTATGTCCTAAGGTTGTGGGCTAAGGATGAAGTGAGATCTTCAGTTAAGTGGCGTTGTCAGGCCTACATAGGTTTGGGTGATGGGGAATCACCCTCGGGTGTATGTATGGCGAGCTTATGCAGTGATTTGATAGCTTTGGAACAACTCCTGGCATGTTCGAGGACGAACGTATGCTTAAGTGGGGAAGGATGTAACGCCCCGACTGGTCGTTTTAAGAAATTGCATCTGTCTCGGTAGTTTGAGGTCATGAGTAGCTTCACACAGTGTATTATAACTTGCCTGCATCATCAGTTCAGGTTTTTGGGAGGTTCAGAAAGGATTTTTAGGAGTGAGTCTCATTTGAGAAGCTCAAAGTTGAAATAATTAATCAAGGTTTGAGTTTTAAGTATTTGGCCTCGGATCGGAGTTTTGACAGTTCCGGTAGGTCCGGATGGTGATTGGCCTTGGGCGTATGCCCAAAATTTCATTTGGATGTCTCAAAAAGATTTTGGCATCATTTGGCGAAAGTTGGCAATTTAAAGGTTTAAAATTTTCCTAAGTTTGAATATGATTTGACTTTAAGGCTATCGGGCCCATAATTTTATTTCGGAACTTAAGATAGGTCCACTTTGTCATTTGGAACTTGCCTGCAAAATTTGGTGTCATTTGGAGTTGATTTGATATGGTTCGGACGCTTGGTTGCGATTCTAGAAGTTATTGAAGGTCATTGTGATTTTCATGTGTTTTGGTATCCGATTCGTGATTCTAGAGGTTATTTTGATGATTTGAACCTCGAGCGAGTTCGTGTTATGTTTTTGGACTTGTGAGGATGTTTGGTTTAGAGCCCTGCGGGCTCGAATAAGTTTTATATGCGTTTCGGAGTTTTGGAAGAAGGTTCAGCTTTATTGGTGTCTCTGTTCTCACATTAGCGAGGTTTTCATCGCATTTGCGATGTCCGCATTTGCGAGATTATTCTCGCTTTCGTAACGATGGGCTGGGGCAGGGGAGTTCACATTTGCAAACTATTTCATAGCATTTTTGATTAGGCAGCTCCACATTTGCGACACAAATAGTCGCTTTTGTGAAAACTCTGAGCTCGCATTTGCGAGTCTAGTGTCGCATTTGTGACACTGACAGAGCTAGTCAACCTTCGCTTTTGCGATACATTTGTCGCATTTTCTAGGGCATTTGCAATCTGGATGTCGCAAATGCGACATCTGAGGCTGGTATTAAGACTTCCATTTCGGGACTTAGCTTCATTTAATCATGTTTTGAACCTAGCCTCGATGGAAGGCGATTTTGTTGAAGGATTTTCATACCAAATTATAGGGTAAGTACCTCTAATCAATTTTCAATTGTATTTTGTGATTATACATTAGATTTAACATCAAATTCTTGAGAATATAAAGGAAAATTAGGGGAAAATTGTAAAATCTTTCAAAATGAAAAATTGTGATTTGAAGGATGAATTGATGTCAAAAACTGATAATTTCGATATGGTCAAACTCGTATCGGAATGGGTGTTTGGTTACATAAATTTCATCAAATTCCGAGGTGCGGGCCCGGGGGTTGATTTTTTTTGACTTTTTGCAAATTGTATTAGGAACATAGCTTTGTTAATTGAAATTGTTTTCTCTTGCTTTATTTAATGTATTTAACTCGTCTTTGGAGAGTTTTAGCCTAGCGGAGGTGAATTTTTAAGGGAAAAGCAGATTCGAGTATTGATTTTGCCGAATTGAGGTAAGTGTTTTGCCTAACTTTGTGTGGGGTAAACTACTCCGTAGAAATTCAGTAAATTGTGCTATCTTGTTATGTGAAAGTCGTGTACGCAAGCTGGCGACTGGGTACACGGTCTATATTTGGTATTTGATTGTTTTAGATTATCTAGTGTCTTTCCATTCCTTTAATTTAATTGTCGTAACATGTGATATCTCGTTGTTAGTATACTCTTACGTACTCTATTTGACGTTGTTGGCACCTATTGTTCTTCTTACTCGTTATTTGGCCCTTATATGCCTTAGTTGAAGTTGTTGCCTTCATTATTGTCTTGTTACCTCTTAATTGTTGAGTTTCTGCTATGACCTTGTGCTTATCTGCTATATCTCCTAATTGTTGCGATTGCATACTTAGTTATCACGTACTTTACATGTCCTGTCATTTTTGTAAAGTTTGTTGTATTCCTTCGGTTTTCACGTGGTTCCTTTTTTGCTGTGTACTGATACCCTTAATTTTAGAAATTCTTGTAAATTGAGTTATTGAATTGTTGTTGTTGATTTAAATTATCGTACGGGGAATCAGGTTGCACGCCTCAACAAGTGAATACGGGAGGTGGTGAAATAAGTGAGAATATTTATATTGTGATACTATTATTGTACGGTGGGATCGGGTTACACGCCGCAACAGGTGAAATAAGGGTGGACTGTTATGGTGAAGTAAGGGCGAATTATGATATTGATATTATATTGTGGGATCGGGTTGCATGCCGCAACATATTTTGTTTATTGTTACGATATTAATATTGTACGGTGGGATCAAGTTGCACGTCGAAACAAGTGAAATAAGGATGAATTTATATGGTGGAATGAGGGTGAATTTTGATATTTATATTATATGGTGGGATCGGGTTGCGCGCCACAACATATTTTGTGTTTTCTATTCCCTGTTTTGTTGGATTGACTTCGGTTCTTTTGTACGAGATTCTGAGAATTTGTATTTCCCGTTCGTCACTGTCTTCTGAGGATTGAGTTATTTTCATTGACTTATCGTCTTGCCATCATTTCCTTAGTGCTTTTCATAATAATATTATCCTCGTAAATTAATTTTCTAGGTGAATTTGCTACGTTGAGTCATTACCTGCTGAGTTATTAGTAATATAGTGATTTTAAATAAAAGAATTAATATCATGCTGACTTGTGTGACTTTTAAGTTAAAACTCGTGGTTAATTTTTGTACTTACCATTTCCAATAGTTGACATATTTTACTTCAACTGATTTTTCAACTTAATCTCCTTGGCCTGTCTGAGGTTTCTATTTTACTTAAAGAGGAACTGTTATTATGTTTTAATTTAATAAATTCGATATTAACTTCAATAGCTTGTTGGATGCTGTAATTTACTTGAAAATGTTATTTTTCTTCACCCAAATAATTTCTAAAATAAACTCATCATTCTCATTGATTTTCTACTTGGTCTAGAAGCTGTAATTTTACTTTATGATACATAAATAAAATCTCATGAACATCCTAATTAGCATTTGACACGGGTATTATACGCCGAGTAGCACGTGGATTATGCCGTGCGAAGTGAGATGGAAAGATGTGGGCACAAGGTGGCATGTGTGTCAAAGCTTTGGAAGTTGTGATTTATGATATGAGATTATATGAAGTGGGATTGTCGCAGTTGTGTATTAGAAATGACTTGATTGGTTGACTTGACATCGTTTTCCCTACTCGAGTACATTTATACTTCATTTGTACCCCAATTATGTTGTTGTGTAATTACTTGGTTATTTCTCGTTGCCATTCGTGTTTCCATTATTGTTATTACTTTTTGTAATCTGATTTATGCATGCTATTGGATTTCTTTGATATTCCTTCCTTGTTGGATTTATGTCATATCCTGCACATGTTTAGATGTTCAGTAAGTGTCTTCACGTGGCCTCGTCACTACTCTACCGAGGTTAAGCTTGATACTTAGTAGGTACCGCCGTGGTGTACTCATGCTATGCTTCTGAATATTTTTTTTTGTGCAAGACCAGGTACTTCGGATCGAGTCAATTTTGAGACTTATGCTTGATGTAGCTGGAGACTTCAAGGTACACCTCTCGGGCGTTCGCAGGATCCGAAGTCACCCTCTATTGTATTTATTTCCGTTGTTGCCTTCTATTCTGGAACAATGATGTATTCATTATTAAAATGTACTCCTAGAAAGGTTTATGACCTGTACTACCGGTTTTGAGTTATTGTATCTTGTTGAGACTATTGGGATATTTAAAATTTTTTGGTTCATGTTCATCAACTGTTTAGTAGAAGCTGCTATTTTTTCGGTATGTGTTAGGCTTACGTAGTTTTAGAGACTAGGTGCCATCATGACTCCTTCTGTGTTAGGCTTACTCGAAATATCTGTATAGGGTGGAATTTGTTGGTTACAAGTGGATAAAAAGCGAGGTGACACGTGGAACCGAGAACAGACAGAGGTTGAATCGATGAATAATCGGCATCCGTTACAAAGTGCATATCCGGTGGAGCATAACCAGTGGAAAAGATTCAAAGGCTTGATATTGGATAACATTTAATGAGCAGCCGTTACGGTGAGTACGTTCATTGAAAGCCAGTCGTTATGCACCCATAAATGATATTTTTATTCTCATTCAAGAAGGGCTTGATTTTAGGATATTGTCTCCCTAGGAATAACTATACATATCAGGTTGCAACTCTTGTAAGCCATGAAAAATTCTACACACATAACTGTATTTTATTATTCTATTCTCAGTCTAGTAATTTTGTCATCACTTTATCATTGCTTTCATCTCTGCCCTCGGAAAGATCGAGTTCGAAGCCAGGCTCGTTATCTTCTTTAATTTCACCCAAACAAATTGGCGATAAAGGCCTCGAGGGATATTGACAGAGAACCAAGGTCAAATAGAGAACGGTACCATCCATATGTGGCAGATCGAAGAAACATCAGTTCAAGATGCGATCCCCCCGGAATTATCGAAGAAATGATCTAGTGCAAAAATCTCGGGGACTCATGAATAAGAATGGATTTGACAAGTACACTGATCCCGCAGAAGCACCTCGATTATCGAAGTATAACTTCAGTGTCGATGCGTCGGGTATTGTTTCTGCCATTGGAAGGATTAAAGACACCAGGTGGCCCAGACCTATATAAATTGACCCTTCTCAGAGGAATCCTAACTTGATGTGCAAATACCATGGCACGCATGGCCACAGGACCGAAGATTGCAGGTAGTTGAGAGAGGAAGTAGCTCGATTATTTAATGAAGGCCACCTTCGAGAATTCCTCAGTGACAGAGCCAAAATCACTTCAAGGAAAGAGACGCCAATAGTAGGAATGAAGAAGAAGAGCCTCAACATGTTATCCACATGATCGTTGGTGGGATCGACATCCCACAAGGACCTGTCTTCAAACGCACCAAAATGTCGATCACGAGGGAGAAACGAACCCGAGACTACATGCCAGAAGGCACCTTTACATTCAACGACGAAGATACATAAGGACTCTCTCAGCCACACAACGACGCCTTGGTAATTTCTATTTTGCTAAATAAAATTCAAGTTAAACGTGTTCTTGTGGATCCAGGTAACTCGTTAAACATAATCAGGTCGAGGGTCGTAGAGTAGCTCGGACTACTAAATCAAATTGTACCTGCATCTTGAGTCCTAGACGCCTTAAACATGGCTAGTTAAACAACAAAGAGAGATAATCTTGCCAATGAACGTAGCAGGAACCATCCAGGACACAAAATTTCATGTTATCGAAGGTGACATGAGGTACAATGCACTTCTGGGGAGGCTGTGGATCCATAACATGAGGGCGGTACCATCGACCCTTCACCAAATGATGAATTTTCCACCAAAAGATGGTGTGAAAATAGTTTACGAGGAGAAACACGCAACAAAGGAAATGTTTGCAGTTCATGATTTGACACCAGCACCTCCGACTTCAGAAAATTCGAACATCAAAGACAAGCAGTTGGCATATTACCAATCACCGTCCTTAGCCTCGATCGAGCCTGAGGAACAGGTAATTGAGGACGATGAAGAGGATTTCCTTACCCCTCGAGCTTTTGTTGTTCCCGAGGAATCCGATGCAACAAAGTCAACGGTCGAGGAGCTGGAGCAGGTGATATTGATCGAGCATCTGCCCGAACAGAAGGTATACCTGGGAACGGGATTAACCCTCGAACTCAGGAAAAAACTCATTCAAATCCTTGTCAATAACATAGATTGTTTTGCTTGATCCCATTTACACATGATAGGGATCCTACTGTAGATAACAACACATCGGCTAAGTCTCAACCCCATGTTTAAACCGATAAAGCAAAAGAGAAGGCCCCAGTCCGAGGTAAAGCATGCATTCATAAAGGACGAGGTAACTAAACTTCTCAAAATAGGGCCCATTAGGGAAGTGAATCACCTGAATGGTTAGCCAATGTGGTCGTAGTTCCTAAAAAAGGAAACAAACTTAGAATGTGCGTAGATTACAAGGATTTTAACAAGGCATGCCCTAAAGACTCTATTCCACTGCCTAACATCGATTGTATGATCGACACCATGGGCGGCCACGAGATCCTTACCTTTCTCGATGCCTACTCCGGGTACAATCAAATTCAGATGAACCCGGAGGACAAGGAAAATACCTTATTTATCACCAATTATGGAACATATTGTTACAATGTAATGCCCTTCGGACTAAAAAATGCCGTAGCTACATACCAATGCCTAGTTAATAAAATGTTCGAGCAACAGATAAGTAAATCAATGGAAGTTTACATTGACGATATGCTAGTAAAGTCCCCGCGTGTAGAGGACCATTTGACTTATTTGCAGGTTACATTCGAGGTTTTGAGAAAATACAATATGAAACTCAACCAAGAAAAATGTGCTTTCGGATTCGGCTAGGGCAAGTTCCTGGGTTTCATGGTGTCAAATAGGGGGATCGAGATCAACCCCGACAAGATTAAAGCCATGGAAGAGATCACCTTCGTTGACAGCGTGAAAGTCGTACAATGGCTAACCAGACGGATAGCTGCTTTGGGCCGATTTATCTCAAGGTCGTCTGATTGGAGTCATAGGTTCTTCTCCTTACTCAAAAAGAAAAATGATTTCGCAAGGACCCCAAAATGTTCGCAAGCGTTGGAGGAATTAAAGCAGTACCTATCAAGCCCACCTCTGTTTCACGCTCCAAAGGCGGATGAGAAATTATACTTATAATTGGCTGTGTACGAGGTAGCGGTAAGCGGCGTATTAGTTCCATAAGAGCAAGTGTTGGTTGATTTCCCAATGCACACGCAAGTGTACGTGGTCGACAAGTAATATAGGATTTTAAGTCCAGATATCGTACCCACAGGGACTTGTGATTAACTATCAACTAAACTAAACTCAAACAAATATTTAACTAAAATTAATCTAAAATAGTAAATTAAGAGATTAAAGAGACAACTAACTTAAAGACGAATTCAATGTAATTTGATATTCTAGAGTTATGGGTTGGCAAACAATCACGTTGAGTTTTCGACCTAAATCTTCAAATCAGGTTTATTGATTGACGAGGTTAATATTGCTCGTAGCCTTCTCCCGAAG
>ML391378.1:144264-212395 GCA_005239525.1 Nicotiana knightiana
CTGTCCCGAGACCCAGGCGTTTCAGCCCTAAAGCCTGGGTAAAGCCAGGCAGGGCCAGGCGTTACAGCCCTAAGGCCTGGGTAACGCCTGGAACCCCCAGGCGTTATGGGTCTAACGCCTGGGTAACGCCAGGCTGCCCCAGGCTGTTTGGCTTGGCGCCCGGCTATCCCCCGGGTGTCCCCTCTCGCGTATTCTTCGACGTATTTGCATCCGTTTAGCCCCGTTTCCATTTCCAATTCACCTACACATAAAATAAACCCTATTAGGCACATACGGCGTGTATTTTATCATTAAAGCTCATAAAATGCGAGGGATATAATGCTTAAAATCACGAATTCTAGCCACACATCAGCAAGGTACGCAATTTCCTGTTTATTATGTAAGTCGAACCTCAGGAGATGCTGAAACTAGGTATCCGCACTTAGAAAAGTTAGCACTTGCATTAATAAGCACATCTAGAAAATTGAAGCCATACTTCCAATTCCACCCCATATGTGTGTTAACTACCTATCCACTTCGAAATGTTTTGCACAAGCCCGAGTTGTTGGGCCGATTGGCCAAATGGGCCATCGAACTTGGCGGGTATGATATCGAATATCAACCCCGAACGGCTATCAAGTCGCAAATTTTAGCAGACTTCGTGGCTGATTTTACGCCTACCGTCGTACCCGAAGTGGAAAAGGAACTTCTACTAAAATCGGATACATCATCCGGGGGGTATGGACCCTCTTCACAGACGGTGCCTCAAATGTGAAAGGGTCGGGGCTCGGTATTGTTTTGAAACCACCTACGGGCAGCACTATTAGGCAATCTATCAAAACTTCTAGGTTAACTAACAATAAGGCCGAGTACGAGGCCATGATTACATGTCTTGAATTAGCCAAAAGCCTGGGAGTAGAGGTCATTGAGGCCAAGTGTGACTCTCTGTTGGTGGTGAACCAAGTGAACAAAAGCTTCGAAGTTCGAGAAGATAGAATGCAATGGTATTTGGACAAGTTACAGGTGACATTGCACCGCTTCAAGGAGTGGACGTTAGACCATATACCTCGGGAGCAAAACAGTGAGGCCGACACACTTGCGAATTTGGGAGCCGCAGGTGAAGAAGATGATATTATCCCGGGGACTGTGGTCGAGGAAGGTCACGCCAAGATAAACTCTACAAATTTGACTTGGGATTGGAGGAATAAATATGTTGAGTATTTAAAACACGGAAAACTCCCTTCGGACCTTAAAGAGTAGAGAGCCCTACGAGCTAAAGTAGCTTGATTCACATTGGATGAAAACGGAACGTTGTACAGAAGAACCTTCGATGGAACATTGGCGGTATTCTTAGGACCGGGGGACACCGATTATGTTTTGTGAGAAATCCATGAAGGCACTTGTGGGAACCACTCCGACGCTGACTATTTGATTTAAAAAATTATTAGAGCTGGGTATTACTGGGACAACATGGAGAAAGACATTAAAGAGTTTGTTCGAAAATGAGACAAGTGCCAAAAGTTTGCACCAATGATCCATCAGCCCGGTGAACAACTCCATTCAGTCCTATTCCTGTGGCCATTCATGAAATGGGGCATGGACATCATCGGCCCCCTGCCAACGGCACCAAATAAAGCTAAATTCATTTTTTTTTATGAATGACTATTTTTCAAAATAGGTGGAAGCACAGGCATTCAAGAAAGTAAGATAAAAAGAGGTCATAGACTTCATATGGGATCATATCGTGTGTCGGTTCGGAATACCCGCTGAAATAGTGTGCGACAACGGGAAGCAATTCATCGGCAGTAAGGTAACAAAGTTCCTCGAAGAACACAAAATAAAGAGGATCTTATCGACACCATATCACCCAAGTGCAAATGGGCAGGACGAGTCCACGAACAAGACTATTATCCAAAACCTGAAGAAAAGGTTGAGTGACGCTAAGGGGAAATGGAGAGAGGTTTTGCCCAAGGTCCTTTGGGCGTATCAAATGACATCAAAGTCCAGCACGGGGGAAACTCCATTCTCTTTGGTATATGGTTCCAAAGAATTAATCCTAATCGAGGTCGGAGAACCTAGGACCAGGTTTCGACATGCAACAGAGGAATCAAATCACGAGGCTATGAACACTGGACTCGAACTATTGGATGAAAAACAAGAAGATGCGCTTGTTCGAATGGCCGCACAAAAGCAAAGGATCGAGAGAGATTATAACAAAAGGACAACCTTCGTCACTTCGTACTCGGGCACTTAGTTCTAAGGAAAGTCACCCTCCATACTCGAGACCCGAATGAAGGGAAACTACGCAAAAATTGGGAAGGACCATATCGAGTCATCGGAGTCTTCGGAAAAGGATCTTACAAACATAGCACGATGGAAGACAAACAATTGCCAAACAATTGGAATGTATCACTGCCCAAACAGTATTATTACTAAGGTATGATCTTCTCCTTTTTTCCATTTGTATTCGAGACTAACACATTACAGGTGTTCATTCAAAGACGTCGAGTCACCCTTCTACACGAAGACCTTAGGTTTTAAAGCACTCGTTGCACTCTTTTTTCCTTAGATCGAAATTTATCCCAAGTGGGTTTTTCCGGCAAGGTTTTTAACGAGGCAACAACTATGTGCTACCTAAGGAGAATTCAATAGTATCCAACGCTTCTTTTCAATAAACCTCGAATACTGGGGGGCATCATCCCTTGGGGGCTTTATTTTTGAGAAAACTACATCACGCCAAAGAGGGCCTCGATAGGAAAATTTTGTAATAGGCAAACGGTCAGAGGAACCGTGTCCATAGAGAGTAACCGAGACCCGATGGCAAAACATGTACGCATTATTCAGAGAAGCATTCTTTCCATAATAAATACTTTGTGTCTCGAAGAAATTTGCAACTATATGAGCTCCATACTTATGATTCTCTGTGAGAAACGGCTCAATACCCAAAATATAAACACACCTCGCTACTCGGGGACTGTCATCGACAGACAGCACATACGAGTTGTCTAAACTCGAACCCGTAAGACCTCAAAGAGGCATCCCTTGATGCAAAGGCCAAGGCCATCACACTCAGGGACTAACATTTCTAAAAAGTTTGAAATGTTATCGGGAAACAAGTCCAAGAGACCTGCCCTAAGGCTATGCCCATGTTAAAGACTACGGTCATATGAAAAAGGCTATGGCTGAAATAGTGCGGCTCGGAGATGTCCGACTTCCGCTATAAACTAAAGGCTTTCAGATACTTCGAAAAACTCGATTAAATAAAGGCTACCCTCAGAAAAATAATCAAAGGGCTTCGATAAAATCAGCCCTCGAGAAAACCTCAAGAGGTATCAACATTACTTACACACAAACTTGTGCTAAGGCCTTAGAAACAAAAGGGGTTTCGATCGACACTAAACGTTCGAAAAGACCCAATGGGTAAAAGATGCGTGCCAAGGCACAAAAATAAAAAATTTCACTAAGTCTTTTTAGCCTAAAAGGGGAAATAAATAGCCATCTCTTAGAGGCCATAACGGCCCGACTTAAAAGATCCTAAAGGCCGATACACTAAGGGTTCGAGACTTTGTTCTCACCCCATTTCGATTACCCCGAGCCCCAACAACATTTTGATCATGGCTCGAAGACATGTCATTCGACACAAAGGGTATATGCCCCGAAGGTTCGAACCTTATTTGAACTAAACCACGACAACTTCAAAGAAACCATCCGAGACAGAATCTCGAATACACCATTCAAAGAATGAAGTTATTGCGAAAGCATTGTAAAGAAAGAAATATTGAGAAGGCATTTAAAGAAATTTCTTCATTTATATATTAAAAAAGTGATATGTACAAGGGTTCAACAAAAGAGAAAATACAAAAGGGAAAGAAAAAGCCTTATCTACACCTCGGGAGCAGCTCCTCCTTCAGGAGCAGCTTTTCTTTCCGGAACGGCTTCTCCCTCGGGGGAAGCTTCTTCAAAGGGAGTGGGTTCTGCTTCGGACTCGCCTTGGTTGCCTTATCCATCGTCATCATCATCGGAGGAGGGGATAAGAAACCTGACATCGGCTTCATCCGCCTTCGCTTGGTCAATCACTTCAATGAGGTCGAAGCCTCTAGTGTGAATCTCCTCGAGGGTCTTTCTCCGAGATTGGAACCTAGGCAAGTCATTGCTTCGCTTTTCTCGGTCGACAGCTTACCTCAGCTCCGTTTGAGCAGCTGCGGTGTCCCTTAAATACATAACAACAATTTTATCAGCCGTGATCTGAGTCTTCTTGACCTCGGCCCTGGCTTCAGCAACCTCGCTTCGGTTTTGGCAAGTTTGGTCTCGAGCTCGATGATGTTTTTGGCATGGGATGAACTACTCTCTTTTACATTCCTGAGCTGAGTCTCGACCACTGCCAGTTTGGTTAGTGCAACTTCCTTCCCTGCAGCAATGTGGTCCATATTTTCCTTCCATTGTTTGCACTGTGCATTAACCCGTTCAACCTCGCCTCGAAGCTGCCCCATCATCTCTACCTTTTGCTAAAGCTGAGACATCGAGGTATTAGCTTCCACAGTTGGGACGAGAAGGCCATACTCTTTCAAAATAATAGTTACCTGCTTGTCCAGCTCGGCCTCATATTCTCGAGCTTTTGTTAACTCTAACCGAAGATATTTTAGTTCTTCCTCCTTTTTATTACAAAGGACCCTCAGGGCCTTCCCTTCACCCAAGGATTTATTCAGCTCGATCTCACACTGGCTCAGCTGGGCCTTAAACTTAGAAAAAGGCTACAAGAAAAGAAGTTATTAGTTAAAGTAAGGCAGGAAATAGGAAATTGCATCGTTAAGAATTAATTCTTACCTTAGAGAAGAGACGCTGGGCCTTTTCGAAGGTCAAAGATGCATCGACGAGGTCGGCATCATCTACTCCAGTGAAGCAACTCTGGAAAGGATCGTCCTCACAAGGGAGTCCAGCCGAGTCAGGCGTTTTCAGGGCCCGGACTTCTCTAATGGTGTCCTCGGAGTAAGCCGGATGCGAAGACGGGTGACCTATTATCATGGCCTCGGGGAGGTCCCCCGAGGCGCTTTGTTCGGTCGTAGGGGCTTCGGAACCTGCCCCCTTTGGCATACTTGTTGAAGGTTGAGAAACGACTACGACATCGGGTGACTCGGGGTCTTTGCTCTTATCTTCCTTTGAGGTCCCTTCACCACAAGGCAGGATCTCAGTTTCGGTGGGTTTGGCGGCCTCGGATGGCTTTTTAATTCCGGTCACCAGAGCCGAATCCTCGACCTCATCGTTTTCATCATCCATGAACTGGTGGACTAAGTCTATGTCTACATGAATGACGTTCTTCCTGGTCTCCGAGCAGGCCCCGCTTTATTTTGAGGGTCTTCGCGCTTCGAAGCCCTTTTTTCTCTTATTGTCCTTCTTCGACTTAGGAATCGGGGACTCCATATTCTCCCCAGGAGGGGCCGGCCTCATTACGGAGAAATCTCCAATGCCTGCAGAAATAAAAACTTAGTATTAGAGGAAGTGTTTTAGATAAAGTAGAAAGTACCAGGGTTTTACCATGGTGTTTGGATTCCCATTTACCCTTCGACAAATCACGCCATTTGCATTAGTCGTACGAGGAGGTCACGGCCAGTTTCCGGACCCAGTGTTCGAGATCGGGGATCGCATGGTCCATCCAAGGGTCCGCTGCAAATAAAAATAAGAACGCCATGCAAAGAATAGTCAAAGTATAGAAAATTACTGAGGAAACAAGCTCCACTTACGATCGAAGTTCCACTTTTAGGGGAACGACATTTGATCCTCGGTGATGATATTGATGGTCCTCACTAGAATGAACCGGCTCATCCGTCCTTGATCTTTATCTTCATCGTTGCTGGGAAAGAAGGATTTGGTCGACCGGCGTTGGAGTTTGATCAACTCTCGGAAGTGTTGAGGCTGGTACAAGCAGATAAGGTGGCTAAGGGTGAACTCGAGCCCCTCGACCTTGCTGAAGGAATAGAGAAGCATGATCACTATTCACCAGAAAGATGGATGGATTTGAACGGGGATCACGATTGGATCGAGGGTACCCAAAGTGAAGGGGTAAGTGTACACACTTAAAAACCCCTTCATGTAGGTGGTAATTCTCTCCTCGCGGGTAGGGATATGTACCACGACCCCACCCCCAGCCAAAGTCTCTTTTCATGGCCTCAAGGTGATTCTCCGTTATCGAACAGATGTACCTCGAAGCATGCTCACATCGACTGGGAACATCGGGTGGATTTTTGAGGATGAAGTCTTTCATAAGGTGCAACCACCAGGAACGATCTCGTCAAGGGCAGGCAGGAAGAGGAAGAGGAAGTTCCCTCTTTTTGAGGAACGATTTTTGATGTTTTAGCCATTATTTCCAGTAGAAAGAAGCGGAAAGAGATGAGATTTGACAACTTTTGGCACTAAGAGGGCGGGGAAGTTAGTGTCGAAAGAGAAAGAGATGAAGAGAACAGAAGATCATAGGAGTTGCAAAAGGGAAGTAAAGTTTTTAATGAGAGGAGGAACCGTTTATTTATAGAAGAGCGGTGACGTTTCGGCGGTACTAGTCGCCTACCACACCTATCAAGCATTTAATGTTTTGGGGAAACGTACCGATGGGACGTTTTAGTCACTTCGAACGCTTACGTCACAAGGATGATGTCATTACCAGGTACTCCAGAAATTCGAGACTCAAAACGTTTCTTATCATTCTGTTCTAAGAAACGCGGGGATTATCTGTATACATTCGAAATCAGGTACGACCGATTTCATAGGATCAAGGGGTCGCTCCGAGCTCGAGTGCAGAACGGACCGGGCAAGCCCAGTAGGTTGAGCTCGAACCTGATAATGGAATACAAGGCTCGAAGGTCGAAGTGAACGATGGATGCCGAGGTCGGGCTTGACCTACCCGAGATAGTGCCGTTATAGGTTTGTAATAGAATGAGCGGGATTCCCACAATGTCACAAAGAACAATCGTAAATTCCGGAAAGGATTTGTACGAATTCGTACTAGACGGTTAGACAACTGTACAAATTAGATTCCTTACTAGAAATAGAAATGTACCTTATTTGGGACTCCCCTATTATATAAAGAGGAGTCCATCATTTGTAAACATCATCAATCATTGGCAAAGAATATACACACTTACTCTTTTCGCTCATCTCTCATCAGAATTGTTCCTTTGCTTTATTATACTTCTTTACTTTACTGTTCATATTAGTGTACCTCGAGGTCACCTTGGCTCGAGGTCGAGACTTGCTCATACGCTAGTGTGACCTAACTTGCTTACTTGATTCATACTTTTGTCTTCTCGTTTATCAATCAGTATTGAACTAAATCACGTATTTTTTAGACCTCAACACAGATTTAGTTGTTACTCAGATTTCAGGGTAAACACCATGGTTATGGTTATCTGACCTGGTACAATGATATTGATCCAGTCTCTCACATTGGTGTTTTGGAGGGAAGAATCCCTCTCCTATATTTGGTCAACTAAGACAAACAAAATCAGTCTAGGAAGAAAATGGAAGTTCAAAGAGAATTAAAAATTAACCTGAAAAGGCCACCGCCTAATGGTTATCCACTTGCCTATATTTTTATAAGCTGCGAGCAGTCACTTTAGAGTTATTAATTTGTTGGTGGTGCTTGAAAATCAAGATCTTGAAATACTTGATTTCAATAATTTAGAAATCGGATGATCATACTCAATTATTGAATCAAAAGTCGTTTAGTAATCAAGTCATTTTCGTCATTAGTTGCTGGATCTTGGAGGATTCAGCCAAAACCCTACGTCAGCAAAAGAGAAAAATAGTACTATGATTAGTAGTGACACTTCAAGTGATTAGACTGACAACGAGATTTTGTCTCAGCTTCTCACGGTGGTCTTTTCAAGGAGAGGCAATACATTATTGGACATCTGAGGAATCTCTCGCAATGGTCAACCAATACAAAGAAGAAGAGTCTTAGAGTAGTGGTGGCAAGTGAATAGACTGGGCCAGATTTGGAGGAACTGAAACCGGGTTGAATAAAAAACGGATCAAGACCCAACGCCACCCATATTTCCTGTGGGGCGAAAATGGGTCGAGAGATAAATGGGCGGGTCAAAAATTGATTGAGCCATATTATACATGTGTAAAATTCATCCAATCATAATGTATTAGTAATGTATATTTTCTGAATTAAATAAATAGATTTTTTCGTTCCTATAACATACTTTAAACTTATTACCAAATTTTTCTAAAGTTTTAACTTTACTCGCTGTAACAATTTTTTTTTGCGTCCTTCCAATTGTGGGCAGCGATTTTTTCTCTATCTCTTCTATCTTCCTTTCTCTCACCTATCCTCTTTATCTATTCGCTAGTGTCTCCGTTCTAATCTCTATCATCGCCGGAGAACGGCCAATTACATCTCTAAATCAAACTCCAGTACAAAGCAAAAGACCCAGTCATTTTCTTCACTTGATTTTGAAATTTCTAACCCAAACCCTAGAAATCAAATTCAACCTCCTCCAAACTCCATATTCAACTTGAATTCTTATTTGTCATGACCCGATATTCAAACGACGGGCCAGTGATGGCGCCTAACGTTCACTTGCTAGGGAACACCAATATTAGCAATATAATTTTCATTTTTAACAATTTAAAAACAGATTAATAAGAAGGTAAAGTTGTAGAACTACAATATATATATATAAAAAAACTCCAAGTACGTTGTCTAGTCTAATCCCGGAATCAGGTGTCACAATTACTTGAGCTACTAAAAAAATACTACAACCAAGGTCTGACATGAAAATACAACTGTCTGAATGAAATAAACAGTACAAAAGATGAGAAGAGGACTTCAGGGTTTGCGAATGTCGTGCAGCTCTACCTCAAGATTTCGAGTAAGGATAGTCCGGGCAAGCCTTTACTATATGCCGCTGGAACCAACACCGGGATCTACATAAGAAATGCAAAAGTGTAGTATGAGTACAACCAACCCCTTGTACCCCGTAAGTGTCGAGCCTAACCACGGCGAAGTAGTGACGAGGCTATAATAAGGCACTCACGATAAACCTGTAGGAGTATAAGTAAAAGCAATGGCAGAATAGAGAAACATGAATTTTCGCAACAAAAACAATGGAACATAAAATATGAGGGCCCATAATATCATTTATGCTCAATTTCATGATACAACACGGATACGAAACCAATAGTTAAGAACCAGTGATAATATATCTTCTCTGTTGCGGCGCGCAGCTCGATCCACACATATTATAACAATAATACCAATATTGTTGCGGGCGTGCAACCGATCCCAAATAATAATATCAATATCCGTTGCGGCGTGCAACCCGATCCCAAACAACAATATCAATACTACAAACAACTACGGCGTAGCTCTCAACATAAGAGAAAGGAACCAAAACAAGTAAATACACTAAGGCAAACCGATAAGGCAAAGCAGAGTGAAATAGAAGCAAGTAAAGTCAAATGGACAATTAAAGGCATAGAATAAGTAAAACAGACAATAAGAAAACATGGGTGCACGGAACATGTATAAAGAAGGGCATGTAACAAGGAAGATATGTAATTAACAAATAAGGACAAGTACAATGTAGGAAAGGAATGAATAGTAGCACAGAACAAAAGAAAGCATGATAAAGCTAAAATGTACAGTTAAGAACCCACCCTGCATGCTTAACCCATGGCAACGTATGTACACTCGTCACCTTGTACATACACTATCCCCACACATAAGATCAAGTAGTAAATAGGCCAATCAAGTCCTAATTCTCTCAAGTAAATGTTAACACGACACTTACCTCTTTTCGCAACTAAGTCAACAACCAACCATGGCTTTTCCTTTCCAACAAGCCTCCGAACAAATTATCGATCAAAAAAATCAAAATAAGCTTTAGAAACTATCCACAAATGAAAAATGTTCTATTTTGATCTTTCATAAAAAAAAGTTAACAATAGTCAACCCCGGGCCCACTTAGTCAAAATCTGAGATTCGGCCGATTACCCATTCACCCCCGAGCCCGGATATGTGATTTGTTTCTAAATCCGACCTTAATTTGAGGTCTAAATCTAAATTTTATAAATCTCCTAAATTTTACCCAAAAACCCTAGTTAACATAATAGAAATTGAGTGAAAACTAGTTAAACTTTCTTACCAATGAATTTTGGAAGAAAATCCTCTTAAAATATTATATCTAGAGTGCTTATGGTTGAAAAATGGTGTTAAATAAGCTAAATCCTACTTTTTCATCTTTTACCCAGCTGCTTACATAGCAATTGAACGCTCTTCGCAATTGTGATATACGCAAATGCGAACAACTTATTGCAAATGCGATCAATGCATCAAACAAACTGAAGTCACAAATGTGACATATCCCTCACATTTCCGAGGTACCCAATAATCGGAAATGCGGTGCATGCTTCGCATTCGCGAAGCAATCTCAAAATTTTAGTCTTCGCAAAAGAGACAAAGTGGTCGCAAATGTGGATTACCTCTAGGTCGCAAATGTGATCAATTCTTTGCAAAAGCGAATACTAGTTCCCTAGCCCCATGTTCGCATTTGCGAGCCCGGCATCGCAAATGCGAGCATCGCAATTTCGACCAGGTTCTCACAAATGCGAGACCTACAACTTTGCACCAGCAACCGTTGAGCACCAGCCATACCAAATCAATCCATAATCCATCTGAAACTCACTCGAGCCCCTCGGGCTCCAATCGGAACATGCACACAAGTGGTATAACATCATATAAACTAACTCGCTTGCTCACTCAATTCACCAAAATAACATCAAACATCAATAATCAATCATCAAAACTAAAGGATTTCTACTTAAAACTCAATTTTTTCCAAGTTTCACCTAATGCGGTTGAAACGCGCATGGGTCATGCGGGAACCCAACCAAACATGCGTACAAGTCAAAAAATATTATACGAACATACCATAATCGTCAAAACACCGAGATGAGATTGTTTACCAAAAATATTGCCCATAGTCAACTCTAGCCTCATTTTAGGTCAAAAATCACTTTTTCTTCAAAAGTTTATGTAAAAGCTTTATCAAAAACGACACAGACCATGCACATAAACCAATAAGAATCAATGATTCTTTGAGAGGTCTTAACACATAAAAATTAAGGCTAGTACTCAAACTGACCTATCATGTCGTCGCATTCTCCACCTCTAAAAGAAATGTTCATCCTCGAACAACCATATAAAAGTACCCGGACAAGTAAAAAAATGGGGGTATCTAATCTGCATATCGGAGTGGGACCCTCATGTACCCTCGTCAATTGGCTGACCTCTCTATTGCACTTCTTAAGTCCACCATAATGCCCTCGGAAGATACAACATGCCCCAAAAGTCCATCGAGTCCAACAATAACTCACACTTCGAAAACATGGCATATAACTGACGATCCCTCTAAGTCTAAAGTACAATACGAAGATGTTGCTCATGCTTATCATGACTGCGGAGTAAACCAAAATATCATCAATGAAGGTAAATCAACCTTGGAAAATACCTTGACACCCTGAAGGCGGTCAAATAAGTCATCAATCCTCGGCAACCGTTCTGATGAATACAACCGTTCTGATCAATCACATATCAAGAAAATCCTGCAACCGTTACTTCAATTCCTTCAAATCAACTAGGGTCGTATGGTACAATGGAATAAAAATAGGTTGAGTGCCCGAAAATAAGTCAATGCAAAAGTCAATACTCTGTTGGGTGGCATACCTAACAAATGTATAGGAAATACCTCTGGAAACTCTGTCACCACCGGAACTGAAACCATGAAAGGAACCTCTACAGTAAAATCACGGGTATAGGGCAAATAAGCCAGACACACCTTCTCGACCAAACATCGAGCCTTCACGTATGAAATAATCCCACCATTAGAATGACCAGGAGTCCCTCTCCACTCCATTCGAGGCAACCTGGGTATGGCTAACGTCATAGTCATGGCATGACAATCCAAAATAGCATGATACAGTGACAACCAACCCATGCCCAAAATCACATCAAAAACTACCATATCAAGTAGTAGAAGGTCGACTTTAGTCTCGTAGCTCCCAATGGTGACCAAACAAGAATGATAGACCAGGTCCACCATAATAAAATCCCTAATAGGTGTGGATATTAGGGACACACAAAAAGAGCACTTAAAGAATCACAAAACATTTCATAATATGAAGCAAAATAGGATGAGACATACGAATAAATAGAGTTCAGATAAAATAAAACTGTTGCATCTCTATGGAAAACTAGAACAATACTTGTGATGACCACTGTCCCGCCCCTTTTTCTCGCGAAATCGGGTTTCAACACGTGATAACTCTTTTAAGGAAGGGTGTTAAAAGAGAGAGTAGCCACCTAACGTGTTTGAGGTGCGTTAGGGCACCTATTTGCAAGTAACTCTGGTTTAACCAGCTTGCGTAACCAAAGATCGGGTAAGGGCTCAAATTACCTCGAGGACAAGGTGTTAGACGCTCCTTGAGGTCTAGAACTGTGGGTCCCGTACGAACTTGAATTATATGAATTAGTCTAAATAAAGAGAAAAGACAAAATTGGGCAAATAAACAAAATAATTGATTTTAAGGCAAAGGTGGGGGGTACTAAGTTTTTTAGCCTAAAGGATCACCCCGTGCAACATAAATAATACTTCGTAACTATCTCGAGGTGGGTGCTACTCATATTATTAAGCAGGCACAGACTATTATCTCCTGCTACCTGATTACTATCTTTAAGTTGTTTACCTAAAGTGTACTAATTGATTCTAAATCGTACCTTATGCGTGCACTACCCGTCCAATACCTATAGTCCAGGAGGCGTTTGGACCTCTATCTTGGGTGGTTCTGGACTTAAATTAGGTTGCTCAAAAATGATAAAACTAGGCAACATACAAAACAAGTTGGACTTTCATGTAAAAGCAAATAAAGGCCCAAGTTAGCCTCCGCACTTAGACAACAAATACACGCAAACAAATTGGCATTTAACAATTGAAGATTTTAAACAAGTTAAAGTCGTTAAATCCTATAGACATGAACTCTATGTGATTCTGGATTTTAATATGCAGACAGTTTCATACGCGAGGTACCATTTTTTAATACGATTTCTAAGTGACTACGCAGTTGCCTACTGATTATAGGGTAAGAAAGGTTAAACCTATAGGCATGATATCTAGGTGATTTATGCTATAATTGACAGTGGTACTACATGAGAATATTCAGAATTGCTTAGTTGGATCCTATAGGCATGCTTTCTAATAATGGCAATGACACAGTGTTGAAAGTTTAACATAAGCACTTAAAGGAATCGAGCAGTCTAATCAATGATTAAGACTAATTTTAGATCCGATAGGCATGATTTCTATAATAGATAATTAAGACCTATAGGCATGATTTTCAAAATTGAAGACTAGGAAGCATGTAAATTAACAGAATCCTATAGCGCCTAATAAGTATGCTATAATGCACATTGAGACTTTGGTCATTTAATTTCCTATAGGCATGGTTTCTAGCATGTGGAAGCAAAATATATCAAACAATTAAATACCTATAGACAAGTTATCTAACACGCACATAGCAGAACATATTTGTACAAAGTAAACACCTATAGGCAGGTTTTCTAACACAAAAAATAGTGGAACATGTTTGAGTAAGGTAATTACCTATAGGCAGGATTTCTACCCATTTCATGCAAATGTTAAAATAAACCCGTTTTTCCAATTTACTAACACCCCAATTGTTATTACAACATTATTACACACCCAATGAATGGAATAATTATAGAGTTACATAATAGCTATAGTGAGCCAAAGGAACGCCCAAAACTATACTCGGCCAGACCAGGCCTTCATTTTCATACCCATACAGTTTCAGAACAGTCCCGAGGTCAAATCCTCATTTATGTAAAGCAGCCAGAAGCCAATTGATTCAACTAGTAGGTAAAAGGCCGATTGAGCAATTAGGAAGGAACAAGGACCAAATCCTAGTGTGTCAAAGTTCACAAGGGTCTCAATTGGACCCCAAGCAGTGCTCACACTATGGAGGCCAAAATGATAGAACCTAAGTAGCTGTGGCTTTCAGCCGGCTAAGAATGAGAACTCAAAAGAGCCCAAGTAACAAGTGAAAGAGAGTGGACCAAGACTGAGAGGCAAATTGAGCATATATAGCAGATAATTGAACAAGTCACAGCATTTAAAAATAAGCTTAGTAAAGACTTAGAAACAGGTTCAACACTTAGCACATAGGTAGTCACATATTGACAGAGTTAGGAAAATAACAAGTTTGTAGGATTGGCAAAGATCATCATGCACATATACATAATACCAAATAAGTAAAAACATAAAGGTCCAAATTATGCTAAATATATATCCCAATGTCATAAGATAGCCATGTTATCTTCACATCAAGCAGTAGAACATCATTTAGACATGGTGGAGAAATACAAATTACAACTACTGGTGAATCAAGTGAGCCAAAACATGTTGAGGGGTATATTAACTGGGAACTAGTTATGGTTGATAGAACAGCATCTTGGCACATAATTAAAATATACTACATATGTAAAATTGCCATTATAGGGATTTAGAACAGAAATTGAAGATAAACTCATGTCATACAGTAAGTGTAAGCATTCAGGTTTCACCTAATAGACCCATTAACTAAAGGAAGTCCAGATTATGCAGATGGAGCATGTTCAAATAACAGAATGGACAACCTTAAGCAGAATTAACACCAAAGAGATGCCAACAAGTGCAAAGGCCACACACAGCGGTAGTTCATAACATATTGGCAAATGGAATTGATAGGATCTTAATTACTCGAGTTAGGCTTAGGATAGAAACATTATGAAGTCAACTCTTAAAGAGACCCACAACTGAGGTAAAGAAAATAGAATTGCACACAAGAGTAACCCAGCAATACACGAAGCTATGAACTTTCAGAAGTGAAAACATATGCAAGTTGCAGATATATAGGAATAAAATTACAAAGGTTCAGTAACTCACCAGTTAAGCGAAATACAAGAAAGAAAAAAATTCCACAGTGTTTTTAACATCAACGAGAAGCTACAACCCAGAATTTAGTGGCCTTGGTTTTCAGCCGGCCAAGAACCAAAGTATAGAACGAGACAATAACAGAGTAAAGCTTTATAGCTAGTGAGATTATATCGATTCCCAGTCTATCCTAAAGGGAATGGGAAGGGGTTTATATAGAGACAGAGAGCGAGCAAGTAAATAAGGAAAAGTGTAAATCAAACACAAATAAGGAAGTATTATCATGCAGAATCAAATGAAAATTGGATTTTAGGGAAAAAAATTAGTAAACCCTAATTTTAAGGAAAATAAAATATTAACAGAATATTCACACAAAGAGATGAATAGAGACACAAATAGCGCCAAAATGAGTGAATCAAACTAATTAAGAAAAACAAGATCTGAAAACCCTAACTTTTAAGGCAAGTGAAAAATCAGCAGAATCTAAACAAAAGAAAATCAAACTCGCGAATATAGACAAGATAACACTCAAAATCAAAGACTTCAACCAATTTTGGTTCGATTTGATGAAAATATGTAAACCCTAGTTTTATGGTAAGTAAGAATCAACAAAATATAAACAAAATCGGACTCACACGGTGTGGAATAAACGTGTATAGACAAAATATCTTCCAGATTCAAGAGATGAGAGTCAATCAGATAGAATCAGAGTGATAATACTTTCCATGTTTAGGCAAGTATTAGGTAATACCATGGAGAATCAACGAATAGAGGAAACATACTAATATGGTAAGTAGATGAGAGGGAAATCCCATTAGAAGAGGGATTAGGGGAGAATTTTGAGAGGCGGCGACTAGGGTTTCTCAGAGAAGAAGAGAGAGTAGAGAGGATTTAGGGGCGGCATGTTGTGAGAATGGTTAGGGTTAGGGGGTGTTTAGGGTAATTAAAAGGGAGGGAATAGTGTGGGCCGTTGATCTCAGAGATCAACACCACGATTAGCTGGGGTCTTGGGTCGGGTTGGTTTAATTGATTGGGCTGGGGGTTATTTACGCTAGGGTGTTAAATTTTGGACCGGTAATTGGTCAGAAAATAGGTGGGTTTTTAGGCTAGTTTTTAAATATCCAATATTTAATAAATAAATAATTTATAAAAGTAATTAATAAATAACAAAAATATCATTTGTGATGTAAAATGATTAAAAATAATTATTTAATATAATATAAATATAAAAAGATATTTTATGCATAAATAATGTAATTATACATGCATATGGGCTATTATTGCAAAAAATGTGCAATTAGCCCTAAAATGCAAAGGTAATTATAAAAATGCACTGAAAAATATTTAAAAAATCATGCTGGTATAAATTATTAGTTTAGATGATTAAATAATCATAAAAATAATTTGGATGATAATTATTGGATATTTATGTAATAAAATGCAGGAATAAATTGGTTTAAAGTCTTTAAATATTATGAAAAATTATGAAAAATACTTATGTATTTTTATAAATATAATGATGATGCATATGCACTATTTTGAAAGTGTGTGTATATATATATATATATATATATATTTAAATATGAGGGAAAAATTGTGTATCAACAGCTGCCCTTCTTTACCCGGGAATGATGAAAGCGTTGTCGGGTAAAGAAATGATGACCGATTTTGACCAAATGGGGTGATTTGAAAAAATATAGGTCGAACTCAGGCTGTGTGTAGTTCTGGATCTAACGGTGGAATAAGTCGATGGAGTTGTTGTAGGAACGGACAAGCTCTTCTGGACAGGATGATATCAGAACTATGAATGGATGTATCTAGGAATGGTTATGGATATTTGAATGGTTATCAGATGAGCATCGGTAATGGAAGGTGGTTGGTTACGTTTGAAATAATTGTAGGATATGAACATTGAACGAAAACCGGAGCGAAGATTGCTCCCGTTAGGAGAACGGTTACTTCTTGGATTACCTGCAAAACATAAAATACGGTACATGCAAATATATCTGGATTATTGCGATAATTTAAACATGATGCAAATTTCCTTTGGAACATGGAGGTCGTCTTTGGACGGTGAGGATGATGTCCTTAGACCATGACGTCCCGGGCCATGAATCGTGAGATAGGGGATTCGATGGCCATGAAAGGATTTTCTCGAGCCATAAGGATGGTGCATTTGAACCATGACGCCTTTGAATAATGATGTGAAATATTGAGAGATCCTCAAGCCAAGGCATGGTGTCTTCCGGCTATGAGGATGATGCCTTTGGAATATGACGCCTTCGGACAAAATAGCAATATTTCAGCGCATGAGATGCAAAGACATGATGCTTGGTTATGTGAAGAGAAACAAGACAGAGCTTAGTCTTGTGCAAGATCGGGAGCAGATCTTAGCCCCGAGGTGGAGAATAGTGCAAGGTTTCAAATAGCATAGCATTTATGATTATGCAAGCAGAGACAATGTTTAGACTCATGCGATTGAGGAGGCAGGCTTAGCCTCATAAAAGAATGGAGACAATGCTTAGTCTCATGCAACGGAAGGCATTGCTTAGTCTTATGAAATTGAGGAGGCAGGGCTTAGCCTTATGTAATGATGGAGACAATGCTCAGTCTCATGCGAGGGAAGGAAGTGCTTAGACTTATGCAATTGATGAGGCAAGGTTTAGCCTCATGAAAGATGGAGACAATGCTTAGTATCATGTGAGGGAAGGCAGTGCTTAGCCTTATGCAATTGAGGAGGCAGGGCTTAGCCTCATGCAATGATGGAGACAATTCTTAGTATCATGCTAGGGAAGGCAGTGCTTAGCATTATGGAATTGAGGAGGCAGGGCTTAGCCTCATGCAAGATGGTGACAATTCTTAGTCTCATGCAGGGGAAGACAGTCCTTAGCCTTATGCAAGGATGGAGACAATGCTTAGTCTCATGCAAGGGAAGGAAGTGCTTATCCTTATTCAATTGAGGAGGCAGGGCTTAGCCTCATGCAAGATGGAGACAATGCTTAGTCTCATGCAGGGGAAGTCAGTACTTAGCGTTATGCAAGGATGGAGATAATGCTTAGTCTCATGCGATGAACATATAATAAGTAGTAGCAGAGTATTTCATAGTTGGAGATATGCTTGCGCTTGGCAGCTCTATCGTTATGAAGATAGTGATTTTGACATGTGTACATATTTGCAAATATTCTTGTTATATTCATTGTGCCTTCATCCAAAGGAAAATCGTGATTTTTGCGGGGAAGGTTTGTTCATGCCTCCGTCTGCCTACTTTGCTTTGCTTTGTATCGAAATCCTGCTTGAGTTACCACGGGTAGCATTTGGCTGTGTCATAAGATAATGTTTTCAAAAATACGCGTGCATATGATGAATGTAGTTATTTTTGAAAATACATAATATCAAGTAAATTAGATGAACCAATGACTGTGACACTTTAGAGACATTGCGACTTCCTTGTATTAGAATTTTGAGGGTCCACCTCAAAATTTTGCTCTAGTTTACTTAGGTGATTCTCCGACCGTTCTGCATATGACGACGTTGGCTGGACTTGCTCCGGAATTTCGAGGGTCCTGCTCAAAATTTTGCCCCAGTTTCTGATTTTGGGGAAAATTAAAATTGTATTGAATTGTGACCGAACCCACAAGGCTGCCTACGTACCCCCTCTTAAACGTGAATCAGGTCATGCGTAGTTCAATTACATCAGATGACAAAATGCAAGCAATCTAAACATAGTATCTTTTGACTGCGTCTGAGTTGATAGGCTTTGGCCAAATCTCTCCGTCCATTTCTACAAGTATGAGTGCTCTTCCTATTCGTACACTGTAAACCATGTAGGGCCCTTGCCAATTGGGTGACAATTTCCCTTTGGCTTCATCCTGATGCGGAAAGATCCGTTTCAGCACTAGCTGCTCCGGTGCGAACTGTCTAGGTTTGATCCTTTTGTTGAAAGCTTTGGACATTCTGTTATGATAAAGTTTACCATGACACACTACATTCATTATTTTCCCTTCAATGAGAGTTAATTATTCATAGTGGCTTCTTATCCATTCTGCATGACTGAGTTCGGATTCTTGTATAATTCTCAAGGAAGGAATTTCGACCTCGGCGGGAATGACAACTTCAGTATCGTAGACCAACAAATAAGGAGTTTCCCCGGTTGATGTGCGGACTGTGGTACGGTACCCTAATAAGGCAAATGGTAATTTCTCATGCCACTGCTTGTGATTTTCTACCATTTTTCTCAATATCTTCTTGATATTCTTGTTGGCGGCCTCCACAACTCCATTCATTTGATGCTGGTATGCTGTGGAATTCTTATGCTTGATATTGAAGGTTTCACACATAGCTTTCATTAAGTCACTATTTTGATTGGCGTCGTTGTCAATGATGATGGATTTCGGCACCCTGAATCGGCAAACAATACAATCCCTGACAAAATCTACGACGGCTTTCTTGGTTACGACATTGTAAGATGCAACTTCAACCCATTTTGTTAAGTAGTCTATGGCTACTAGAATGAACCTTTGCCCCTTTGAAGCGGCAGGCTCGATTGGTCCAATGACATCCATTCCCCAAGCGGCAAAAGGCCAAGGTGCACTTGTTGCATTGAGTTCATTCGGCGTCACCCGTATCATATCTGCATGTATTATGCAATGATGACATTTCTGGACATACCTGATATAGTCTATTTCCATAGTCATTCAAAAGTATCCTACTCTCAGTATCTTCTTGGCTAAAATGAAACCATTCATGTGTGGTCTGCAAGTTCCAACGTGTATCTCTTCGAGCAGTTTGGAAGCTTCCTTGGTGTCAACACACTGTAATAACCCTAGGTCTGGAGTCCTTCTGTACAAAATTCCTCCACTTTTGAAGAAATGGTCGGACAATCTTCGGAACGTGCATTTCTGAGTATGATTTGCAAACTACGGGTACTCTCATTTTTCCAAGTACTCATTGATATCATGGAACCATGGATTCCCATTTGTTTCTTATTCAACATGAGCGCAGTAAGCTGGCTGATTATGAATCCTTACCAGACTGGGGTTGATGAAATTCTTGTCCGGATGCTGTATCATTAAGGACAAAGTAGCTAATGCATCTGCGAACTCATTCTTGATTCTCGGGACATGACTAAACTCTATCTTCGTGAACCTCTTCATCATATCTTGCACATGATATAGATATGGTAATATCTTGGTATTCTTTGTAGCCGATTCTCTCTGCACCTGATGTACCAGAAGATTTAAATCACCAATTACCAGTAATTCCTGGATATTCATGTCAACGGCCAAATTGATCCCCAATATGAAAGCCTCGTATTCTACCATATTATTGGTGCACGAACATCTGAGTTTTGCGGATACCGGATAATTTTGGCCTGTCTCTGATACCAAAATGGCTCCGATACCCACTCCTTTGAAATTTGCAGCTCCATCGAAAAACATTCTCCAACAATCGTAGGCTTTAGAGATATCTTCTCCTACGAATGCTACTTCTTCATTAAGAAAATATGTTTTTAGTGGTTTGTATTCTCTTTCTACAGAATTTTCTGCAAGATGATCCGCTAATGCTTGTCCTTTAACCATCTTCTGAGTCACATAGACGATGTCGAATTCACTCAACAATATTTTCCATTTTGCTAGCTTTCGTGTAGGCATGGGTTTCTGAAAGATGTACTTCAGATGATCCATCCTTGATATGATATATGTGGTATAAGCACAGAAGTAGTGGCTCAATTTATGAGCTATCAAGGTCAAAGCACAACAGGTGTGTTGCAACAAAGAATACCGTGCTTAATAGGGTGTTAAATTCTACCCAGAGAATATATGGTCTGTTCTTTCCTTCCCGCCTCGTCATGTTATCCCAATACACAACCAAAATCCCCATCTAGTATGGAGAGATAGAGTAGCAGTGGTCTACCAGGTTCTGGCGGGACCAGAACTAGTGGTGTGGACAAGTATTTTTTGATTTTGTCAAAAGGTTTCTGGCAGTATTTGGTCCAACTGATTGCGACATCCTTCTTTAACATTATGAAAATTGGCTCACATATCACGGTCGATTGTTCTATGAAGCGGCTGATATAATTGAGACGCCCTAAGAAACTCATCACGCCTTTCTTGTTCTTTGAAGGTGGCAAATCCTGGATGGCCTTGACCTTTGATGGGTCTAGATCAATTCATCGGCGGCTGATGATGAATCCTAACAACTTTCCGGCGGGGACCCCGAAGGCACATTTTGCGAGATTCAATTTCAAATTGTACCTCCGAAGACAACCAAAGAATCTCCTCAAGTCTACTATGTGATATGTGCCCTTCTTGGATTTGATAATGACGTCATCCACATATACCTCTATCTCCTTGTGTATCATGTCATGGAAAATAATTTTTATGGCTCTCATATAAGTGGCCCCAGCATTCTTCAGACCAAACGACATCATTTTATTGCAGTACACCTCACATGGTGTAATAAAAGTTTTTTTCTCGGTATCTTCTTCATCCATCCAGATCTTATGATATCCCGCGAAGAAATCCACAAAGAATTGAGTTCATGCTTGGCGTAGTTGTCGATCATTATGTGTATGTTGGGTAGTGGAAAATCATCTTTAGGACTTGCTCTGTTTAGGTCCCGATAATCGACGCATACTCTGAATTTCCCATCCTTCTTCGGAACTGGCACGATGTTAGCCAACAAAGTTGGATATTCAACCACTATGAGAACCTTAGCTTTGATCTGCATGGTGATTTCTTCTTTGAATTTCAAACACATGTCCTACTTGAATTTTATGAGCTTCTGGTTTACTGGCGGACACATTGGGTTGGTAGGTAGTTTATGAGCCACTATTGGTGTGCTCAAACCAGTCATGTCATCATAACACCATGCGAAAATGTCTTCATATTCTTTCAAGAAACATGTGCATTATTCTTTCTCTGATGGTGACAGGTGAATGCTTCTGCGAATTTCTTTGAATGTTTCAGAATCTCCCACGTTGACTATCTCAGTTTCGTCCAGGTTGGACTTAGGCTTGTTCTCAAAATTCTCAACTTCTCTGAAAATTTCCTCTAGTATTATATCCTCTTCTTCTATTTCTTCTGAGTCACTATCCTTATGTTGCATTGTCTCATTACCTGTCACATTTGTCGGTTCATCAAGATAAGAAATAGTAATGTCGTAGAGAGAAAAATGTAGAGGATAGTAATAAATAATAAAATATCAAACCATTGATAAGTATCAAGATGTCAAACAAAAAGCAATTTTAATGATTCAAACAAATGTTTCAAAACAAAATATTGAAAATGTTTTAAAAATCTCATAAGAATTGTTTTCAAAATAAATGACACTAGCAGCCAGGCTACCCCGGAACTCGGCGGGCCCTTGATGGCGTGGCGATCCAGTTCCTGAGAATAGCTCCCTTCTCCACTGTTTGGATAACGAGGCCTCCTCCTCCTCCGCCTGCTCGACTATTATACTACAGTCCATATCCTTATCTCCCAAGAACAGATTCCCTAAACCAGTTAGAATTTTATCCACTTTGGATCCCCACATCATATCAGCCTGATGAAAGGATTGGCTCAAATGTAGTATCGGTTGCTCAAGAGTGTAATAAAGACCGCGCCATAGTGGCAACCAGTTCTGATACTCGTTCCTGGTATACTGATATCCGAGTCTAAAGGTTGTGCCGTGACGCTTTAGCTGTATTGTTTGGTGATACCATGTATCTTCTTTCCGAGCCCTTTACCAGGTTCATATCTTGCCCATGCCAATATGCTATCTATTTTTCTACTTCACCACTTATCCTTCTCGATTGCGTTGACACGCTCAATGCGGTGGTAAGCTTCTCCACCCAATTTTTTCCTATTCTCCACAACCGGAATAGTCTGGTTGGCGTAGATAGGGTTACTCCGATCTCCATGAATGATCACTTCTTGATGGTTCCATTCAAACTTCACAGCCTGATGCAGATTGGAGGCTACGGCCCCAACAACGTGTATCCAAGGTCGTCCTAACAACATATTGTATGAGGCAGATATGTCGAGCACTTGGCATTCAACATCGAACCAAGTTGGCCCCATTTGTAAACAGAGATTGGTTTCTCCAATTGTGACCCTTTGAGACCCATCGAACACTTTTACGTTCATAGTTCCTGCTTGTATCTCATGCAAATCTTTACCCAACCTCTTCAAAGTAGTCAACAGACCGATGTTGAGACTTGAACCCCCATCTATCAAGACCCTAGCAATAAATTTGTCTTCGCATTGTACTGTGATATGCAGTGCCCTGTTATGGCTCAACCCTTCTGGCGGCAATTCATCTTCATGGAAAGTGATTGTATGGCTTTCCAAGACTTGTCCTACCATGTTTTCCATATCTCCACTGGTAATGTTGTTGGGTACATAAGCCTCGTTCAATACCTTCATCAATGCATTCCTTTGTTCTTCAGAATTCTGTAGTAGTGATAAAATGGATATCTGAGCAGGAGTTTTGTTCAAATGATCAACCACATAATACTCCCTTGCTTGCACCTTTCTCAAGAGATTATTCGGGATAGTTTCAATGATAGGCTGCTTGGAAGCGGCTTATTTACATGTTCCCCCTAAATGCTCAGGCGTGTAAACCCTACCATGTCTGGTCATACCCTGCGTTGCACCATCTTCTTCCATTTTACCCTTCATTTTCCTTCTCGCTTCTGCAGTATAGTCCTAGGGTACACCATTGGACTTAAAGGATGGTGTGGGTGCTACAGTTACAGTGAATGGTGTGGTCACTTCTACTTCGAATGGAGCAGGCTCGGCTAAGGGTGTTGCTACTTCAACCTCGAATGGAATTGTTGCGGCTACCTCAACCTCAATCAGTGACTGTATCTGTACCACAATAGGTGTGAGAGTGACTAGAGGTATTTTGTATCATCCCCTTCTCGAATTAGCCCAATTGACCCCTCCGGGTCCCATTCTTCATCAGTTTCTATCACATTACCCCCTCGCCCCTATGATCCGGGAGGGAATTATTGCGGACATTAGGTGTAGTCTCCTTCGCCTATATAACTTTGGTATCAATCATCATCTGGATCTTATCCTTCAGAGTGCGACATTCATTGATAATGTGACCCTTCATGCCCGAATGAAAAGGCACATGTCTTATTTCGATTGACCTATTGAGAGGAGTTTTCCATGGAGACGGCGGGAATGGGAGTGACATAACCGACAGCTTTCAATCCCTCATACAACAGGTCGATGGGTTCGGTAATGGGAGTGTATTTTCTGGGCGGTCTACGGTCGAAATTTGGCCTGGGTTTTTGGTAATTTTGGCGGGCTGGTGGTGAATGGTAGTTTGCTGGATGGGTATTGTAAGTATGGTAAGCGGTGGCAGGTTCTGGGTATCTGGGAGGTGAAGGCTGATATGTGGGTTGAGGTGTTTGATATGTGAGAGGAGATTTCGGACCTTGGGCTACAATCACACCCCCTACTTCCTTCTTTTTGGATATGCCTCCTGACCGCAAGGCTTTGTTCATAGCTTGTAATGCCTCGAAGTTTGTTACCATCCCGCTTTTGGTTCCCTCTTCTATTTTTTCTCCCAATTTGATGATGTCGAAGAATTTATGATTATCAATAACCATTAACCTCTCATAATATTGCGGATCCTGGGCCCGGACAAAGAATTTGTTCATTTGTTCTTCTTCCAATGCCGCCCTTACTTTTGCAGCTTCTGATCTCTACCGAATAACATACTAGCGGAAAGTCTGTGTTGGCTTCTTCTTAAGATTCTGGATATATAATACATCTGGTGTATTCTCTGTATTGAATCTGAACCTATCCATGAAATCCGACGCCATGCTTACCCAGTTAATCCACTTCTTTGGATTTTAACTAATGTACCATAATAAGGCGTCTCCAGTGAGGCTCCTCATGAACGGCTTTATGTGAATTCTTTCATCTTTATCAACCCCTACGAGCTTGTCGCAATACGTCCTCAGATGCACCTTCGGATCGCCTATTCCGTCGAATATTTTGAACTTAGGAGCTTTGTAACCCTCTAGCAGTTCTACGTCCGGTTGAATACACAAATACTCATAGTTCAAACATTTGATGCCTTTACCACCCTTAACGCCTTGGACTCGACTTGTAAGCTTCTTCCTCTGCCATATTCTTGATGAGCAGGTCCTTCTCGGCGGATTCTGGTGTGTATGGGATTTGTTGTGAAGTGTGGGGTAAGGTTTCTATGTATACAGGGTTACTTTGGTGGACTCCAGGGATTTGGGTGTAGTGGTGATCATTGGTTGAATTCTGGGGATCAAGGGTAGGCTGTGGTGTGTTTTGAGTAGTGTGGTAGGCGGTAGTTTGTGGGTACTAGGTTGGATGGTGTTGGTGCTGTGGAGGAGTTGGTACTGGTAGAGGATTAGGATTGTAGGGAGGCGTGGTGTATTAATGAGGTGCGGGAGGATTTTGCGGGTGGTGGTTTTGTGTGTTTTGAAGAGGTATAGGGTTTTGGGGGTTTTGTTGGTTGATGTCTAGGATATTTAAGGTGAAGGAGAGGTTTTCCAAGTTACGGACCTGCTCAAATCCCCCTTGTAACTCCAGTATCTTTTGCTCTAACCGCAAAACCAAGTCATTATGAGCTGGAGTTCTTCGACCATCCAACGTTTCGACTTTCTCTGCATGTGCTGCGTTGTCTTTCCTGATACCTCTCATATCGTCCATCTTAGCCTTTCCATTGATCTTAGGATCACTAGGAGGAGGAGGAGGTAGAGGACCTCTAGATCTGATATGATATGTCGATGATGCCAGTATGCACGAACCAACCATAGGGGATGAGAATAAACAAAGAAAGAAGAAAAACGAAAGGTAAACAAGTCAGTGGGGCTATATTTCAGCGCGATGCCGGAGAGTTCATATCGCCCACCAGCCATTCAGGGTTCCTCCGGCGGGTATTCTTGTCATCAAGGATCTTCTAGCTCTTATTTCAGTGCTATGCCAGAGAGTTCATACTGCCGTCCAGCTATTCAGGGTTCTTCTTCAGGCCAGCATGCTATGGTGCCGAGAGGTTGCTATGAGTGTGGGGATCCATGTCACATGAAGAGGTTTTGTCCCAGGCTTCGGGCCAATGCAGTGCAGCAGAGTCACCAGCCTATGGTTTCAGCACCGGCGGTCCGGCCACCTTGAGGTGGAGGACAGGTTGGCAGGGGTCGTCGTAGAGGTGGAGGCCAGTCAGGGGGAGCCCAGTCAGCTCCTGTCCATTCAGGTGGAGGTCATTCATCCGGCGCTCCAGCCAGATTCTATGCTTTCCCGGTCAGACCAGATGTAGTGGCCTCAGATGCCGTGATCACAGGTATTATTTCGGTATGCGGTAGGGATGCATCAGTATTATTTGATCTAGGATCCACTTATTCATATGTATCAGCCCTATTTTGTCATTTCCTGGATATTCCTCGTGAGTCCTTGGGTACTCATGTTTATGTGTCCACTCATCTGGGTGATTCTATGGTTGTGGGCCGGATTTATCGGTCCTGTGTAGTTACATTCTGTGGGTTCGAGACTAGAGCAGACCTCCTGGTGCTTGATATGACTGATTTTGAGGTCATCTTGGGCATGGATTGGTTATCCCCTTATCACGTTGTCCTATATTTCCATGCCAAGACGGTTACTCTAGCCATGACTGAGTTGCCATGATTGGAGTGGAGAGGGTCCTCAGTCAGTGCAGCTAGTCGGGCTACTTCTTTCCTGAAGGCTCGATGTATGGTCGAGAAGGGTTATTTGGCTTATCTTGCTTATGTGTGGGACACCACCGCCGAGTCTCCGACTATTAATTCAGTGTCAGTAGTTCAAGAATTTGTTGATGTATTTCCTTCAGACCTTCCAGGCATGCCACCGGATCGTGATATTGATTTTTGCATTGACTTAGCTCCAAGAACTAAACCTGTATCTATTCCCCCATACCGTATGTCTCCGAGGGAACTAAAGGAATTGAAGGAACAACTTGAGGAGTTGTTAGCTAATGGGTTTATCAGACCGAGTGTATCGCCTATGGGTTCTCCAGTGTTATTTTGTGAAGAAGAAGGATGGGACTATGCGGATGTGTATTGACTACAGCCAGTTGAACAAATTCACCATCAAGAACAAGTACACGTTGCCGCGTATTGATGATTTGTTTGACCAGTTGCAGGGTGCTCGGGTGTTTTCTATGATTGACTTGAGATCAGGGTACCATCAGATGAAGATTCGGGACTCGGATGTTCCGAAGACTGCTTTCCGTACGAGATATGGTCATTATGAGTTCTTGGTGATGTCCTTTGGCTTGACTAATGCCCCCGCAGCATTTATGGATTTGATGAACAGGGTGTTCAGGCCTTATATTGATTCTTTTATTATTTTCTTCATTGATGACATTCTGATTTACTCACGCAGCCTGGGGGAGCACGAGCAGCATTTGAGAGTGGTGCTCCAGACTTTGCGAGAACAAAAGTTGTACGCTAGTTCTTTAAGTGTGAGTTCTGGTTAGATTCTGTGGCATTCTTGGGACACATGGTATCCAGAGAGGGTATCAAGGTGGATCATAAGAAGATTGAGGAAGTTCAGAGTTGGCCATGCGCTACTTCAGCGACAGAGATCAGGAGCTTCTTGGGACTGGATGGTTATTATCGCCGGTTTGTGGAGGGTTTTTCGTCCATTTCAGCCCGTCTGACTAGATTGACCCAGAAGGGTGCCCCATTATGATGGTCCTATGAGTGTGAGGTGAGCTTCCAGTAGCTCAAGACAACCTTGACCACAACACCAGTTCTAGTGTTGCCTTCCGGTTTGGGGATGTATACAGTTTATTGCGACGCTTCATGCGTTGGTTTGGGATGTGTATTGATGCAGGATGGGCGAGTTATTGCATATGATTCACGTCAGCTGAAGTTTCATGAGAAGAATTACCCTGTGCACGATTTGGAGCTGACGGCGATTGGTCATGCTCTTAAGATTTGGAGGCTCTACTTGTATGGGGTGCCTTGTGAGGTTTATACAGACCACCGCAGTTTGCAACACTTGTTCAAGCAGAGGGATCTTAATTTGAGGCAGCGTAGATGGCTTGAGTTGCTGAAGGATTATGACTTTACTATTCTTTATCATCCGGGCAAGGCGAATGTGGTAGCAGATGCCTTAAGCAGGATGGCGGAGAGTATGGGTAGCTTGGCTTTCATTTCAGCAGAGGAGAGACCTCTAGCTTTGGACATTCGGTCCTTGGCTAATCGCCTGGTGAGGCTAGACCTTTCAGAGCCCAGCTGAGTTCTTGCACGTGTTGTTGCTCAGTCTTCATTATTAGGGGAGATCAAGGCTCGGCAGTTTGATTATTCGCACTTGGAAGTTCTCCGGGAGACAGTGTTACACCGTGGTGCTAAGGAGGTTTCTATGGGCGAGGATGGTGTTCTGAGACTTCAGGGCCGCTTATGTGTTCCTAATGTTGACGGTATGAGAGAGAGGATTCTAGAGAAGGCACACAGTTCATGGTGTACTATTCATCCTGGTGCTACGAAGATGTATTGTGACCTGAGGCACCATTACTGGTGGAGGCGGATGAAGAAGGACATAGAGGAGTATGTGGCTAGATGTCTAAATTGCTAGCAGGTTAAGTATGAGCACCAGAGGCCTACTTTAGCAGATGCCTATACCTGAGTGGAAATAGGAGCGCATCACTATGGACTTCGTAGTTGGGTTGTGTCGGACCTTTCGGAAGGTTGATGCGGTTTGGGTTATTGTGGAGAGGTTGACCAAGTCGGCACATTTCATTCCAGTAGATACTACTTATAGTTCAAAGAGGTTGGCCCAGATCTACATTGGGGAGATAGTCCGGTTGCACGGTGTGCCTGTGTCCATTATATCCGTTCGAGGTCCTCAGTTCACCTCACACTTATAGAGAGCAGTACAGAGTGAGTTAGGTACTCGGGTAGATCCCAGCACAACATTCCATCCTCAGACCGACGGGCAGTCGGAGCGGACAGTTCAGATATTGAAGGACATGCTCAGAGCATGTGTGATTGACTTTGGAGGGCAGTGGGACCAGTTCTTTCCCTTGGCTGAGTTTTCTTATAATAACTGTTATCAATCCATCATTGAGATGGCTCCATTTGAGGCCTTGTATGGTCGGCGATGTCGTTCTCCCATCGGGTGGTTCGAGCCTGGCGAGGCTAGGTTATATGGCATCGATATGGTGAAGGATTCTTTGGAGAACGTAAAGTTGATTCAGGAGAGGCTTCGCATAGCACACTCCATACATAAGAGTTACGCGGATCAGAAGGCGCGTGATGTATCATTTACGGTCAGCGAGAAGGTCCTATTGAAGGTCTCACCGATGAAGGGTATTATGAGATTTGAAAAGAAGGGAAAGCTGAGTTTATAGGTCCATTTGAGGTGTTGAGGTGAGTTGGGGAGGTTGCTTATGAGCTCACTTTACCTCCTAGTTTATCAGGAGTTCATCCGGTGTTTCATGTGCCCATGCTCCGGAGGTACCACGCCGACTTCTCTCACGTGATAGACTCCGGCACCATTCAGCTAGAAGAGAGATTGGGTTATGAGAAGGAGCCAGTTGCTATCATTGACAGGCAGGATCACAAGTTGTGGTCCTAGAGGGTTTCCGCAGTAAAGGTCCAGTGGAAGGGACAACCAGTCGATGAGGCGACTTGGGAGTCTTAGGAGGAAATACGGAGCAGATATCCACACTTATTCAGCACTCCAGGTATGATTCTAGACCGTTCGAGGATGAACGTTTCTTTAAGAGGTGGAGAATGTAATGACCCGATCGGTTGTTTTGTGTTCTACCTCATGCCTCCAAATGAGACTTCCCGTATTTGCTTTTACTGATTTATAACTTGCGGGGATGGTTGGTTCGAGATTTGGAGGAGTTTGGGGTGGTATAGGAACACTTAGTTCCTTAAGGTTGGCCTTAAAGGCTAAGTTTAACTTCGGTCCACATTTATAGTAAACGACCCCGGAATCGAGGTTTGAAAGCTCATGTAGGTTTGTATGATGATTTCGGACTTGGGCGTATGTTCGGAACGGGGTTTGGATGACCCGGAAGAATTTCGGTGCAAAATAGTGAAATATGATTCCTTAGGTTCAAAATTGAGGTTTGGAACGTGTTTTTGTGTTATTGAGGTCCGAATGGAATTCTGAGACCGGGAATAGTTCAGTCATGTCATATATGAATTGCTCGTAAAATTTGGTGTTATTCCGAGTAGTATAGGTATGTTTCGGCATGTTGAAAGTGAATTCAAGAACTTGAAGTTCAAAGTTTGATTCAATTTAGTTTAGGGGTATGATTCTTAGGTGTAGCATTGTTTCGGACGTTTCGAAGGCTCGAGCAAGTCCGTATTATGATTTAGAACTTGTTGGTATACTTGGACGGGGCCTCGGTTGGCCCCGAATGCCATTCAGACATCGCGCGAGGCAAACCAAGCTCCAAAAGGGTTGCTGGTGCGACCGCACCTGCAAAGGACCAGCCGCAGGTGTGATACCGTAGAAGCGGTCCAAGCCTCGCAGGTGCGGCTTTAGAGGAGCTGCCCAATTTCTGCAGGTGCGGACCTTTCTCCGCAGAAGCGGAACCGCAGGTGCGGGCTCCATTCCGCAGGTGCGACCCTTGGCCTTCTGCTCCTCTTTCGCAGGTGCGAGCACTGGCTCGCAGATGCGAGACCGCAGGTGCGGTCCTCGAGCCGCAGGTGCGAAAGTCTTGGAGGTAGTGAAGTTGTTTTAAATGCGGGACTTAGTAATTTTTAGGCCATTTCTTTCATGTTTGGACGATTTGGGGAGCTTTCAAAGGGGAGATTAGACCTAGCATCATGAGGTAAGTTAATTCCTACTCAAAAGTGAGATTTATACTTGAGTTTTGGGTAGATTAACACACAAAAATTAGTAGAAATGATGGGTTTAGAGTAAAACCTAGGGTTTTGATAAAAATAAGATTTAAACAAGAAATTTGTTATGGAATCATGCAAAAACTATATATCATTGATCCTTAGGTTATGAGTAACAATTTCTCGTGAAAATTTTTGATATCTGAGCATGTGGGCCCGGGGGTACATTTTAGGATTTTTCAAACTAGGTTGAGATAATTATTTAAATAGGAGAATTTTGGACTTTTTAACATAGATTGATTTATTTATATAATGTTTGGCTAGTTTCGGGACCTTGGGCGACGAATTTAGAGATTTGGGCGCATTCTTGACCCGGGAAGTAGGCTTGAAATGAGGTAAGTCTCCTTTCTAACCTTTTAAGAGGGAATTTCCCCATAGGTGAAGTAATTAACTATGTGCCATTATTTGCGGGGACTACATACGTACGAGGTGACGAGAGTCCGTGCGTAGTGACTATTCTTGTTATGTCCGGCTAGTTAGGTTCACTCCATGCCTTATGAATTCCGTTAATTGAATTATATGCCTTATAATTTCCTTGTACGCAAGCTTGTTTTCAAGAAATCTTAGAACTTAATGTTTTCAAACGAATTGATATTTTTGAAAAGGATTTAAAGAAAAATGTTGTGTTTATGTGTGACGGCTTCGCAAATTTATATTCCGCGAGCGGAGTGATTCTTTCCACTACTCTCATGAGAGCGGGTCGTACGCCACAACAGGTTAATGGATGCATCTATGGTTCGCACCGGTCGACCCTTCGACAGTGCACATTTATTATTATGTTGGCTCAGACCATACTCCTCGACATATTATGCGCATGCTACCTGCTTGATATAATTCATAACTTTTAAACTGTTAGATGTCTTGGAAGACAAATTTGTAATTGTAAGTTGATGTTTCCACCACATAAATAGGTTTTGTGAGTATGCTCGACATTCATTGTTTACTACTTATGTGTACTTGTTATTCATGTTGAATTTTGCATCTAAATATACTGATTGGACCTAGTAAGCGTCAAGTCGACCTCTTGTCACTACTTCTTCGAGATTAGACTGGATACTTACTGGGTACATATTGTTTATGTACTCATGCTACGCTTCTGTACTTAATTTTACAGGTTCTAAGGCAGGTGCATCTGGTTACCAGTCCGGAGCTCGTCCCTGATTTCACGTGGTTCGAGGCTTCATGGTTAGCTGCTTCTCTTGATGCCGTTCAGTAGAACTTTGGAGTCTCTATTTTGCTATTTTGTCTATCTCTTATTAGACATTAGGATAGTTCTTTTATCCTTTTGATTCTACTCTACTAGATGCATGTAGACTTGTGACACTAGTTCCTTGCACACACATTGGTAGACTATTCTTTTGGTGGTGTAATTAATTAAAGTTGGCTTTTGGTTTTCGAAATCTAATTTTCCTACTATGTGTTATAGTCCATGCGTTGAGAGTAAATTATTTTGGAAATGTGGGAAAGTTTTAGTAAAAACAAACTACACTCACTAGATGATTAGTGTTGGCTTGCCTGACAGCAGTGTTGTGCGCCATCGCGGCCTGGATTATGATTTGGGTCGTGACACCCGATCGATTGTTTTGAGCTTTAAGGTTCCCTTCAGTGATTCAAGGTCTTGAGTGGTAACATAATGTGTATTATGAATTTCATGCATGATCGGATTTAATTTTCGGATGTTTCAGGGTTTATTTTCATGAGTGAGTCTCATTTTAGAAGATTAAGTTGAAAATATTGACTAAGGTTTGGCTTTTGTGAAAATGGCCACGGAGCGGTGTTTTGATGGCTCGAATTGGTTTGTGTCATTATTTTTGGACTTGGGCGTATGCCCGAAATCAAATTCGGAGGTCCGTAGGTTGATTGACATTGTTTTGCCAAAAATTCGCAACTTGACCTTTAGAGACTTGACCGTACGTTGACTACGTAGATAAAATGTTTTGCTCTATTTCGGGACTTGTAATAGGTCTGTTTTGTCATTTGGAACTTTTCTCAAAGTTTGGCGCCATTCCGAGTTGATTTTATGGCAATCAGACGTGCGATTGTGTTTTTAGAAATTATTAGTTTCATATGAGTTCCATTTGTTTTGGAGGTCCGATTCGTTGTTTTGGATTGTAATTTTGTGATTTGATCATGTGAGAGAGTTCATGTTATGTTTTTAGATTTGTAGTGATGTTTGGTTTAGAGCCGAGGGCTCGGGTGTGTTTCGGATGCGTATCAGAGTGTTTGGAAGGATTCTAGCATTGCTGGTTTTTGCACAGGTTCTTCAGGTCTCGCTTTTGTGAAATATTGATTGCAATTACGATATTTGTCTAGGGATCTTCTAAGTTTGCATTTGCGAACCTAGTGTTCGCATTTGTGATGGGGGGCCTGGGTGAGCTTGTTCGCATTTGCAATCTTAAGGGTCGCCTTTGCGAAGTGTCCAATGTTTGCTATTGCGAATCTAATGTCGCATTTGCCAGATTAGCAAGACTGTGAGGCTCTTCGCTTTTGAGATCACTTCCTCAAATTTGCGGGGTTCGCATTTGCGACACATGCGACTGCACATAAAAGCTGAGGGACGGGATTTTGGTCTCATTTTCATATTTTGGAACCCTAGACTCGGTACGAGGCGATTTTGGAGAGGAATTTTCATCTACAATCTTTGGTTAAGTGAATTTGTTCAATTTAAAGTATTTTACATGATTTTATATAAGATTTAACATCAAAATTATGATTATCAAAGTGAAATGTTGAGAAACGTTATCTTTGTTTTGAAATATGAGAATTTGAGTTTTGAGAGTCGAATTGGACTCGAATTTTAAACAAAACACTTATATGGACTTGGGGGATTATGGGTAGTAGGAATCTACCCTTGGACCCGGGTTTTGACCGAGTGGTCCCGGGGTTGACTTTTTAGACTTTTGAGGAGTTATGAAAAGATCATAACTTTATTTATTGGAATTGATTTCTATTGCATAATATGATGTTATTAAGAAGATTTTGGTTAGATTTGAGCCGAGCAAAGGTGAATTATAAAGGAAAAGCTATTTTAGAGTATTGATTGAGGGTTTTTGAGGTAAGTAGCTTGCCTAACTTTGTGTAGGGGAACTACCCCATAGGTATTGGTTTGTTTGTACTATTTGAATTACGTGAAAGACGTGTGCTCTAGGTGACGAATGTTGTACTTGGTGTTGTTGAGCCATGGGCTATGTGTGGTTGTGCTATTAGAATTGTTATTATGGATACATTTTGGTATATGGGCACAATGTGGTGCGGGTTGTTCATTATGTTGTTATGTTTTGTCACATATGGTATTGTTGAGAGAATTGTCGAGGTGTTCGCACGTGATTTGTCCACGCTATTGTTATTATTGATACTTGCACATGTAGCATGACAACGCGGGCTATATATGTGGGTTTACGCATATGGTGAGACAAGGTGAGAATATTATTATCCGTGTGTGGCGAGACAAGGCGGGCATTTACTCTATTGTTGTGCACGCGGCAAGACAATGGGGGCTATGTTGGGGATGATTTGTGGTGAATAGTGATGGCATGTAGGCATTGTTATTGATGATATTTGTGTAGTGGTGTGCCTAACTTTTGTGAGTCATGCACATCATGTTATTGTTGTGTTGTTTCTTATGTTCCATTCGTTGTCTCTGATCTTACTTGTTGACTCGAACTGTGACAGAAAATTTGCATAAGCATATAACGTAATTAGCCACTCATATCAGTCAAAGAAGATGAACCTTGATGTTATTGATCATCTACATGTATTCCTGTATATCTGACTTCTGTGCGTGAGTTGTCCGTGTGGATACGAGATATTGTTACTCCAAGAATGTTAGTTGTCCGTGCGCATATGGGATATTGGTATTCCAAGTATTGTAACATTATTTTTACCATGTTTAGCTTTATATTGTTCCCTGTCAGTTTTATATACATGTCTAGTAGGTGTCTTGACAGTACCTCGTCACTACTCCACCGAAGTTAGTCTTGATACTTACTGGGTAACACTGTGGTGTACTCGTGCTACGTTGCTGCACATTATTTTGCAGATCCAGGTTCCTCGAAGCAAGCTGGTCATTAGTTAGCTGATTGTGAGTTTCTTTGGAGACTTCAAGGTATATATGCCGTCGTGTTTGCAGGCCTTTGAGTCATCTTCTGAAGTTTTACTTTGTACTATTCATTTCTATTTTAGAATAGTTGTATTTAAAGATTTTCTAGTGAACGCAGTAGAGCTTATGACTTGTACTACCGGTTTTGGGATATTGTATATCTACTTGGGATTGTTGGCTTTACATAGAAATTTCTGGTTCATGTTTAATAGTTGATTGGTTAAAATCTGTTATTAATTCAGTAAGTGTTAGGCTTACCTAGTCTTAAAGAGTAGGTGCAATCACGACTCCCCCAAAGGGATTTTGGGTCGTTACAAGTTGTATCAAAGCTCTAGGTTCATAGGTGGTACGAGTCATAAGCAAGTTTAGTAGAGTCTTACAGATCGGTATGAAGACGTCTGTACTTATCTTCGAGAGCCTACAAAACTTTTAGGAAACTTCACTTCTTTCATTCCTATCATGCGAGTTTATTGATTTCACAATTTGGGCCTTTGTTATTCTATTCTCTCACAGTTGGTGAGAACATGAGTTGCAGTTACTGATGACGCTGCCCCTAGAGCCTGTGTTTCGAAGGGTCGGGGCAGAGTCATAGGTCGAGGAGGAGCATGTGCTACAGCTAGAACACCTACCAGATCAGCAGCTAAGGAGCCACCAGTAGTTCCGGTTGGGGGACAGGAACCGGAGGATCCTGTTGCTACCCCAGGACTTTAGAAGACTTCAGTGTAGTTCTTGAACATGTTTAGTACATTGATCAGGCGCGATTAATTCCAGTTGCACTAATTATTTGACAGACTACACCATGGGTATTGTGGAGACGAGCGGAGTTGCATTTACTATGTTCCAGTTGTCTGGAGTAGCATATCAATAGTGACAGGCATATGAGGAGGGTAGGTCTGCTAATGCAGCACAACTCACTTGGACTCATTTTATAGAGATGTTTTTGGGGGAGTTTTTTCCCTAGACCCTTCGGGATGCATGGAGCACAGAGTTCGAGTAGCTGCGCCAACGCACTATGATAGTATCAGAGTACGCCATCACATTCAGTGATTTATCCCGTCATGCACCTGATTTGGTTTCTACAGTTAGAGAGTGGGTCCGCAGGTTCAGTAAGGGACTCAGTTATGGTATCCGATTTATCATGGCTCAGGAATTAGCGATGGATGTTCTGTTTCAGCAGGTGGTTGAGATCGCTCGTAGATTATATGGTATTGGGGATAGGAGAGAGAGAACAAGAGGCTATGAGTCCTCGTGGACTGGGGCGATCTACTGATTCCTATTTTGGAGGTAGGGTGCGTCATGGTAGAGGTTTTGTGGGTCAGCCAAAGTTTGCACTTCAGGCTTCACGGGGTATTTCAGATATCCGTGGGTCCTAAAGTACCCGTACCAGATAGCTTTCACAGCCACATCAGCGAAGATGTTGCTTTGACATTGGAGATACTAGCCACATGGTGAGAGATTGTTCTAGACTCCAAACCGATATGTCACAGTGGGGTATTTAGGCGATGAGTTCCACTTTAGTTGTTTTTATACCTGCACCGCCAGCTAAGGGAGGAGGTTAGGCTGGTAGAGGTTGTCCGAGAGGGGGAGGTCGGGCCCATTGTTATGCTATTCCTGATTGGTTAGAGGCTGAAGCACCAGATGATGTCCTTATAGGTATGGTTTTAGTTAATTATAGAGATGCATTTGTATTACTTCGATTTGGTCTCATTCATTGGTAAGATTCATCCTACCTTGCTTATTATGTGGTTATGTTTCATGAATCTTGCGCTTGATCATGTGTTCAGCTGGCTAGTTCTATTGTGATAGCCTGTGTTTAACGATTTGGTTTGCTCACTATTGAGAGTTATGAGACTAGAATAAACTTTATGTTACTTATTATTGTAGGTTTGATGTGATTTATATATGGTTTGGCTACCACTTATGATTTGGGTGCTCAACCGGTATGGGAAATCCACTATGTGTTGTGATTTTGTTTCACGGAATTGAGTTAGTGAAAGGTTTCGGTTGGTGTGATGTGTATTCTACTTGTTATTCAGAGCTGAGGATGGGATCCTCGCGCCTTCGTCTAGTTTAATATGTGTGAATCGGGCTATGTGCCACAATGGAATTATATTTAGGATGATATCCTTGTGATTAGTTCATATCTTTTGTTTCTCCCATGTGGAATCGATTAATAGTATGATACCGGCAGTGAGTTGTACCTATTGGACCTATTCGGTAGTTCTCTCATGCGTTCTCTTTCCATGTTGTCATGGTCGAGTCGTGGTTGTTGGGTTTTGATTGCGATGTATGTGAACAGGTGGTGTTCAATGTGGATTGTTGATTGGATGACTAGTTATGAGTTTCGCATGTTCCTTACATTGTTTTAAGCGTTGTGAAGGTTTTGAACAAGGTTCTAGTCGATATGAGTCTATTTGCTAGTACCTAGTTTCGTAATAAGCAGCTATTGTGGTCAGAGTTGTTATTATGGGCATATGGGTGATGTATTGTGTCGTGTTGTTATATCTTGTAGATGTATGCATGATCTTTTGTAGCTAGTTGAGGATTTTACAGTGTGTTTGTGTGAACATAGGGCCCTTGGTAGATGTGGAAATTTGATTCTAAGGCTTATCGACACGAGAAGGAGGAACAATCTTCGGTTGTGATGATGTTCTAGGGCGTTTGTGGATTGTGGTGACATAGGATCACTCACGTGTATGTGTATGGAGAGTTTATACCGTGATATGGTCGATTGGGAAAGACTCTTGGAACGTTCGAGACAAACGTTATTTTAAGAGGGGGAGAACGTCAAGACTCGACCGATCGTTTTAAGCTTTAAGGTTCCGTTCAGTGGTTGGAGGACTTGAGTGGTAACATACTGTGCACTATGACTTGCGTCATGGTCGTATTCATTTTTTGGACGTTTCGGGATCTATTATGATTATTGAATCTCATTTTAGAAGCTTAACTTGAAAATGTTAACTAAGTTTTGACTTTTGTGAAACGACCCTAGAATGGTGTTTTGATGGCTCCGGTAGATTCGTATGATGATTTTAGACTTGGGCGTATGCCCGGAATTGAATTCGGAGGTCCGTAGGTTGATTTGTGTTGTTCGCAAAATTGGCAACTTGAGGTTTAGAGGTTTGACTGCAAGTTGAATTCATAGTTATCTTGTTTGTATTTTTGTTTCGGACTTGGAATAGGTCCATATTGTCATTTGGAATATGTCCGCTAAGTTTGGCGTCATTTCGAGTTGATTTGGTAAAAATCAGACGCGTGGTTATGTTTTTAGAAATTCTTGAGTTTCATTTGAATTCCATGTGTTTTGAAGGTCTGATTCATAGTTTCGGATGTTAAATTGATGATTTGATCATGCGACCAACTTCATGTTATGTTTTTCGACTTGTATTTATGTTTGGTTTGGAGCCTTGAGGGCTCGGGTGAGTTTCAGACTCATATCAGTGTGTTTGGAATGATTCTAACATTGCTAGTTTTTGCACAGGTGCTTCAGGTCTCGCATTTGTGAAAGATTGATCGCAATTGCGAGATCTGGTTAGGGTTCTGCTAGGTTCGCATTTGCAAACCCAGTGTTCGCATTTGCGATAGGGGGCCTAGGTGAGCTTTTTCGCATTGGCGATCTTAAGGTCACATTTGCAAAGTGTCTAATTTTCTCTTTTGCGAACTTAATTTCGCAATTGCGACGTGAGTAGGACTATGAGGGTCTTCGCTTTTGAGATCATTTCCTCACATTTGTGGGGTTTGCATTTGTGAACCCCAGGTCGCATTTGCGACACCTGCGACTGCACATAAAGCTGAGGGACGGTATTGTGGTCTCATTTTCATATTTTGGAACCCTAGACTCGGTAGAAGACAATTTTGAAGAGTGATTTTCATCTACAATCTTTGGGTAACTGATTTTAATCCATTTCCAGCTACCGATTTCCAGCTACCGATTTCCAGCTACCGATTTTAATCCATTTCCAGCTAGAACACCTACCGATTTTCCTAAGAGATTTCAGCTCTGACCGTGATTTTATCTCCATTAATTGTTGTCATTTCGCTTGGGATTATAGAGTTAAAACAATATATTAGTTTCCTACTATTATTCATAAAGAAGTTTCATTCCACAGGTTTTCTTCTAATCATTCTTTTATATATTTTAATGTGTTCTACTGTGAATATGAACTTGAGCCATTTAAAGGATTTTATGTAGTTTCAGTTCTTTAGTTTTTTATTTTTTATTTTTTATGTTTGAATATTATTTAGGTATTTAGCGTGTGATAATATTTTGGTTCATATTATCTTCTATTGATTCAACTTCGCCTTTTGTCTTTAACGTACAATTAACTGTCTAAATGTATATGAAAATTTAGTGTCCTTTTTTATAGACTTTGATTCTTTAAGACTTCTAATTTTTCTAACTCTATGTTGATGAATTAAAAAAATCTAAAAAATTAGGACATTAAATTTTGTGCCTAGTAAAGATTGTTTAATAAAATGAGAATTTTATCCCTACGGTTTTGGTTAAAGTGTTACTGATGTATCTTTTATCTACTGTTTTGTTTTAATTAATTTGTAGAAGTTAAAATGATCCTTTTGCTAGATGGATGAAATATGTTTTTTGAAGAAGAATGTTCACAGTATGCTCGCATATTTATTTAACATGAGTAAAAAAATACATATTCAAAGGTCTCCATCAATCCTTAAAAGACGGTCAATTTTGCATCATAAAAGGACTGATTTACCTTCCATGTAGAAATCCATGTAATTTTGCATATGAATCTCTTATTTTCTTTTATTTTTTTATTTTTGTGCGAATTCCAAGCATTAATAAAGGTTGAAGGTAGTAATTAACAGATATTTATGGTGAATTTCATTCTAGTATGTGGTGAATTTCATTCTAGTATAATAGATATTCTTTATGTGTTTTAATTTTAAGATGATTTAGTTAGTTCATTTTAATTTATATCTTTAGAAAATAATAGAGATAGTAGCATATTAAATAGTTCAATCGTAATGACAAATTTTAAAAATTGCAAAGATCATTAGTTTTTTTAGTTGCCGTTAAGTTAGTGACTTTAGGATTGAGTTAATAATGAATGAATTCTCGAGCTTAAATTGGTGAGAAATTAGTATACCAAAGATTGGTCTTGTAAAATAATTTGCGTCTAATAATCAAGTCTTACGGTCCAAAGTAATTAATTAGCTAACTCACTCAAACTCTTTTAATATCCTATAATTTAAAAGTGCTGAAATTATGAGAAAGCGAGATGAATTACTAATTAACTCAAGACCATAGCAATAAGTAAAAGAAAAGGCACATAAATAAATATCACGGATATGAAAGAGACGAATAAAAGGAATACTCCAAAACAATAGAAAAACTTTAGATATACTTTATATATTAGCCCATGTGTTCATACCCGAACCTTAGATTGATATGCTTAAGTAATAAAAGGGTCATGTGCGCATTCCCGCGTCTCGATGCTTTTAAATTTAAATTAATTATATTTTAACCATGTGTATATTTCGTACCTTGGTTTAACATCTACCTTCAATGAAGTACCTTGTGTGCGTATTGCATCTAGGTCAATATAATATAATAAATCATGTGAAGTGGTAATAGACAAGCCATAATCAATAAAAATACGAGAATAGCAGAAAAAGAAAATATTGATTCAAGCCTTACATTAATCAATAAAGTGACCGTACTAGAACCACGGGACTTGAGGGTTGTCTTAAACCTTTCCCTCGGTCAACAGAATTTCTTACTCAGTCTTCTGTTTTCGTAGACCATGAATTAGAAGTCAAATCTTCCTTTTGGTAAGGGATTCAATAAAAGCTGACTTGGAACACCAAAACTCAATTCCAAGTGGCGACTTTAAATAATAAATAATTCCTTTTCAAAATATTACTTTAATTGGAAAAACTCTTCTAACTCAACCTCGTAATAGGGTTGTGTGGGGAAAAAAGAGGTGTGACAGCTCTGACGACTCTGCTGGGGACAATTAATAAGAATACGAGCTTTGTATAGTGATTATTGTTTGGCTTTTATTATGTTTTGGTTATTATTGTATTTGGGATCCTAATGTGCTATTTTCCTCTTATTTTACCGCTTTAATATTTATTTGAACTGTGATACAAATTGTATCCTCTCTCGCACCTCTCTGAGTCTTCTGATAGGTAGTTATGTTGTGTGTGATGACCCAAAAGGTCATCCCGTTCATTTCTAGCTAATTCTGTGTTCTGAGGTCGTGAAAACCTCCTTCTAACTCACCTCGACGCGTGCGCAGCCCGGGCGTGTAGCCGGGAAGCCGTTATGTGAAAAACTGATAAACTGATATTTTTGTGTTGAAATTTGAATAAAGTTGACTTTGGTCAACATTTTTGGTAAACGGACCCGGATCCGTGATTTGACGGTTCCGCAGGGTCCGTAGAAAAATATGGGACTTGGTCATATGCCCGGAATAGAATTCCGAGGTCCCAAGTCCGAGAAATGAATTTTTAAAGAAAATTATTTTCTGAAAAATATAAAGGTTTTTGAAGATGAAATTTGATGTGAAATCTGTGGTATCGGGCTCGTATCTTGGTTCTGGAACCTGGTACATGTTCGATATGATTTATATGTTTTATCTGTGATGTTTGGTAATAAACGGACTTGGTTTGACGTGATTCGGGTAAAAAATGCAAAATTTGTTGTTAAAGAAGTTTTTGAGAATTTTTATGGATTTGGAGGTTTAATCCGATGTTTATGATGTTATTTTTGTATTTTGATTACTCGAATAAGTCCATAGGATGTTTTTGAGGTTGTGTGTATATTTGGTTTTGAATCCCGGGGGCCTCAGGTGCATTTCGAATGGGTTTCGGGCCATTTTCTTCCATTTTTGAACTGTTGTTTCTGGTGTTTGTTGCCCTCTTTCGCGATCCCGTAGCCCAAGCCACGATCGCGTAATGTCCTGTTTGTCCCGCCCATTCCCTTAATCACGATCACAGTGATTCTTTCGCGATCGCGATGTGTCCCTACTGGTCGCCTAAAATTTCTTCACCGCGTTCGCATAACTCAATCCGTGATCACAAAAGCCAGCCTGCCCCTTATACACGATCGCATAAGATTCTCCGCGATCGCGGAGCACATTTTACACCAGAAGCCATTTCCTTCTACGCGATCGCGCCTCGATTCTCGCGCGTGAGTCACAAAGCACCTGGGCAGAATATAAGTTTGCAAAATTGGGGTTTCACAATTTTAAACATATTTTGACTTCTAGAACTCGATTTTAGGCGATTCTTTGAGGGTTTTGCACACAAATCGAATGGGTAAGTGTTCTTCCACTATAATTAATGATATTTCATGAATTAATTCTTGTCTTTATCATTTAATTTGTGTTTTGGGTTGAGGGGATTGTGAGTTTTGAAAGAAAACTTCAAAAATGAAAATTTATGATTTGAATGACCAAATGTTATCGGAATTGGATAAATTTAGTATGGGTGAACTCGTATCGGAGTGGGTAATTGGAATTTGTAAAATTTGTTGGGTTCCGAGGTGCGGGCCGGGGGGTCGACTTTTGGGTCGACTTTTATAATATTGTAAAGATTGAGACTTTATTATTCAGAATAGTTCCTTCTACATTTTATTTGTATTTTGAAGTTGTTTTAGTTGATTTTGAGCCGTCCGGAGGCCTTCCCGCCAGAGAAGTCTANCTTTAAATTGGGACTACGAACGGAGATCCGGGAGCTTTCCCCCTGTACTGCATTGTATTTTTAAAATTGGGACTACGGACGGAGATCCGGGAGCTTTCCCCCTGTACTGTATCGCATATTTAAATTGGGACTACGGACGAGATTTCGGGAGCTTTCCCCCTGTACTGCATTGCATGACAAATTCTGAGTTGCGGACTGAGTTCCGATGGTTTTATCATTGAGGAGATTTGGATCGAAGGATATATATATATATNGACTTTTGGGTCGACTTTTATAATATTGTAAAGATTGAGACTTTATTATTCAGAATAGTTCCTTCTACATTTTATTTGTATTTTGAAGTTGTTTTAGTTGATTTTGAGCCGTCCGGAGGCCTTCCCGCCAGAGAAGTCTATTTTTGAGTACTGGGTTGTCGTCTTTGAGGTAAGTATATTGCCTAACCTTGTGTGGGAGAACTTCCCCTTAGGATTGAGTCTTCTATGTTGATTGTAGCTCGCGTACGCAAGGTGACTAGTGCGTACTCGGACTTATTTGCAACTAGATTGCCCTTTTAGGATTTTTTGGTCCTTATGTTCCCCGTGTATGAATTGAAATTGTTATATCTGAATTCCTGATTTCTAGTTTCATCTCTTCCTGCTCAAATTAGAAGTACCTGCCTAGCACTCCTTGTTTCTTATATGATCTTAATTGACTTAAGTGAAGACTTTGCTTTTCCTACCGTTGTACTATATCTTTCTTCATACGCTGCCTATGTGACTAAAACTAGTATAATCTCGCCTTATAATTGTCAAACAAGTAATTGGAATATCTATACGTTGGTCAAGCATGCCCGTGAGTCGTACATTGTGATAGAAATGATTTTCCCTTAAGTACTACTTAGGTTTAATTGATGACCACCCATGTTGATGGTATTTGATGTTGCCTATTTACTGAGCATTTGTTCAAGCTGAGTTTATTCGGTGAAGTTAATTGTATAAGTGAGATTGGTTATAGCTGATTCCTGCCGGGATGATTTGGTTTCTTGGTTGCGAACTTGAATATATATATAGAATCGTTACTATATTTGCCTTGTTTTCCGCTCGTTGTGCTGCTTTCTCTTTGTGCTTGGCATTCCTTTCAGTGGATACTTCTTATGAGTGAGTTTTTACAATTTTTGTGATTTAAGTCTTTGTATTGATTAGCTCATCGCACTTTGCATTCGGTCTTGTTTGCTTTTGCACCTGTTGTGGCAATGTATGTTGTTTCTGTCGCATTCTGGTTGTTTTCCTCAGTGGATGGATTGCATATTTAAATTGGTACTCGGACCGAGATCCGGGAGCTTTCTCCCTATACTGCATTGCATATTTAAATTGGGACTACGGACTGAGATCCGGGAGCTTTCCCCCTGTACTGCATTGCATCTTTAAATTGGGACTACGAACGGAGATCCGGGAGCTTTCCCCCTGTACTGCATTGTATTTTTAAAATTGGGACTACGGACGGAGATCCGGGAGCTTTCCCCCTGTACTGTATCGCATATTTAAATTGGGACTACGGACGAGATTTCGGGAGCTTTCCCCCTGTACTGCATTGCATGACAAATTCTGAGTTGCGGACTGAGTTCCGATGGTTTTATCATTGAGGAGATTTGGATCGAAGGATATATATATATATATATATATTGAAAAGTATAGCTGAAAAGCAATTATCTCTAGGAAAAGTTATGTCTGAAGAACTTCTATTTCGAAAGTATATTTGAAAAGTATTTGTCTTGCAGAAAAATGATATTTGAAAGAGCAGTATTTGGAAAAGTATATTTGAACACCACATATTTTGATGATATTTGTAAGAGCTGTATTTGGGAAAGTATATTTGAACACCACATATTTTGAAGAGACTATGTTTTAAAGATTTCTCTTTATAAAAATATATAAATATACATTCAGAAAAAGTATGTTTCAAAGAGGAAATTTCTCTATTCCGAAATTATTATATCTTTAAAGCTTTCGAAATAAACTCACGATTTAAAGGTTTTCACTCGAAGGTCTGACCAGTTTCATTGAATTTATTGGCTAAGGCCTGACGTGAATAAATTGATGCTGTACTGAGTTGCTAGTGTTTTATTGGGTTGTGGTTCCCGACATTTGGCTTGCATTCTTTCCATTCTCTTTGATTACTTTTATTATGCTGTTCGTTGATCGTAACTATTGAGTTTTCTTCCGTATTATTCGATCGTACCGTTCATTATATCGAAAAATCTTTAGATAGATATTATGTTTCGGCCCTATGTACATTTATGTCTTTTTACTTATTAGACCAGTGGTGTCTTGACTAGTCCTCGTCACTACTTCACCGAGGTTAGTCTTGATACTTACTGGGCACCGCTGTGGTGTGCTCATACTACACTTCTGCACATTTTGTGTGCAGATCCAGGTAATTATTGTTATTAGCTGCGTGGATCGTTGATGAGGAGACTCAAGGTAAACCTGTTGCTCGTTCGCAGGATTCGGAGTCACCTTCCTGTTTATGTCGACTGTACTTATTGTTTCTAAACAGTTGTATTTAGATTCTGTTGAAAGATGTCGCAGAGCTTATGACTTGTATTTACTGGTTTTGGGAAATTGTAAACTCTGTCAAGATTTCTATATCGAGACTATTATAATTCCTTTTTTATTGTTGTTGTTCAGTGGAAATGTTAGACTTACCTAGTCCCTATGACTAGGTGCCATCGTGATACCCAACGGAGGGAAATTTGGGTCGTGACAAGTTGGTATCAGAGCTCTAGGTTCATAGGTGCTACGAGTCATAAGCGAGTTTAGTAGAGTCTTGCGGATCGGTACGGAGACGTCTGTACTTATCTTCGAGAGGCTACAGAACTATTAGGACAATTTCACTTCTTTCATTCCATCATGCGAGTTCATTGATCTTGAAGGTTGAAATTATCGTTCCATTCTCTCACCGATGGTGAGGACACGAGATGCGGTTTATGATGATGTTCCCCGAAGCAAACGTCGCAAGGGTTAGAGATAGAGGCCAATAAGGAGCACGTGCCGTAGTTAAGATGCCTACCAGATCAGCCGTTGAGGAGTAGCCAGAAGTTCTAAGTTGGGGGAAAGTTACTGGGGTTGCCTATTGCTACCCCGGACTTCAGGAGGCCTGGGCATAGTTTTGAGAAAAATTAGTACATTGACTCAGGCGAGATTGATTCTAGTTCACCGGCTATTACACGGATCAGGGGAGGAGTTCTAACTCCCACCGTCTACATTCCAGAGCAGTGAGATCATATTTGCCAGGTTCCAGTTGTCATGGCAGCACGACATGTGGTTTCAGTTCAGCCCGTGGTTAGGGTAGTAGCATCGAAGGAAGAATACCTTGGACTTGAAGGGTACAGGAAGTACCACCCTTCTATCTTTCGGTGGATTGGTGGTAGATGGTGCCTCGGGTTTCCTGGGGGAGTTTCACTATATTCTTCGCATTTCAGGTGTTGTGGAGACGAGCGGGATTGTTGTCACGTCTCAGGTTCAGAATAGTGGGTTGAGCAGTGGTGGCGGCATATGAGTTGGGGTAACCTGGCCGAGTTAGCTTCACTAGCATGGATTCAGTTTTCAGAGATGTTTTGAGGGAGGTTGCACCTCAGTTCCATTGAATGTTCGGTGCGCGGAGTTTGAACAGTTGCATCAGGGCGCCATGTCACTATTGGAGTATGCCGTTAGATTCAGTGAGTTGTCCAGACATGCACTTCGCTTGGTTGCTTTAGTTAGGAGATGAGTCCGTAGAGTCATTTGGGAGATTCAGGCATGATATTCGGTTCAGCGAGACTCGAGAGTTATAGTAGGATGCCTCATTTCAGCAGGTAGTGGGGATCGCTCGCCGGTTAAGGAGCATGTGGGACCGCGAGCGAGAGGTCAGACGAGATCAGGAGAGAGATTTTTGGGAGGCGAGGAGGCCTCGTAGACCAGATTAATCTATTGTTCCTTATTATGTAGCCAAGGTACGTCATGGTAGATAATTTTGGGTCAACCAGTTCAGTTTGCATTACCAGCTTCGCATGGGGGCTTTTCAGGTACTCATGGGTCTCAGAGGATCTGTATTGTATGTTTTCCTCAGCCACATCGACAGAGAGATTGTTTTCAGTGTGGAGATGTTAGCCACAAGGTGAGAGATCATTCCAGGATTCAGGTAGGAGTGTTATAACATGGTATTCAGATGGGTAGAGGGCACCCAAGAGGGGGAGGCCCGACACGTTGATGTGTTGCATATTGTGGGCCAGAGGCCGTTGCGCCAAATATTATCACCCAGGTATGACTTGATGTGCTAAAGTGGGTTACCATTGTATTTCACTATACCTCTGTCGGTGGGGATGAGTTTCCTTTATTTGTTGCTTATTTATGAGTAAGTTTTATGCTTGGCACTCTATTTTCGTGTTTGCTCCTGTTGGGAGATTTTATGAGCCGTAGCCGTGTCTATAGTTGTTTTATTCATCATTGATAGTGGTGAGACTAGAAGTGAGTCCTTGTTGTTCATCATGGTGAGCTTTATGTGATTTTTCCTAAGTATTTTGTTTACGAGCAGTGATTTGATACTCCATTGAGATGCGAGTTAAGTGAGCGCTATGATTTTGATAGCCGAGATGAATTAGCGGGAGATTTCTATTGGTATGATATGTATTCAGAATGTGCCATAGAGTTGAGGGCGAGACCCTCGTGATTCTTTGTGATTTGATATGTTTGGACCATGTTGAGTACCGCAGTGGAATTTTATCAGGAGGGAATCCTTGTGATTTGTTCATATGCTTTGCTTCTTCCTTGTTATATTGATTTTGATAAGTCAGTATTGATAGGGAGTTATGCCTATGGGCTTCTTTGATAGTTCCTTTATATGCTTCTATTTTCATATTCAACCATTTCGTTATGTGTTTTCCTTATTTTAGTTTGTGAGATGTGTGCCAGTGGTGTTAGTTGTGGCTTGGTGATTCGGGTGTTTAATAATGATGTTTTCGTGTTCATTGCATCATTATCAGTATTATGGGGTTTGGAAACAAAGTTCTTCCATATGTGGGACTAATTGCTAGTGTTGAGTTGATTTTGGGCAGTTATTGTGATCAAAAGTGCTATTGAGCCTATGTGCGATGCGCTATGTTGTGTGGTCGTATCTTATGGGCGTAGACCTGAGTTGATGCAGCTGGTTGAGGCTAATGCCGGATATGGATTTAGAATCGGGTCTTTTGGAAATGAGTAGAAGGTGAGGATTTGAGGTATGAGGCTTATCGATGGTGATGAGAAAGCTATATTGCAGTTGTGATCGTATCATCAGGCTTATGTAGGTTGGGGTGACGTGGGATCACCCGCGGGTGTGTGTTGGAAGTGCGCCATCAGTGATTGGATGAGTTCAAGGTGAATCTTGGCACGTTCGAGGACGAACATTTTTTTAAGATGGGGAGATTGTGATGACCCAAAAGGTCCTCCCGTTCATTTCTAGCTAATTCTGTGTTCCGTGGTCGTGAAAACCACCTTCTATCTCTCCTCGATTTGCGTGACCAGCCCGGACGTGTAGCTGGGAAGCCGTTATGTGAAATACCGATAAAAATGATATTTTTGTGTTGAAATTTGAATAAAGTTGATTTTGGTCAACATTTTTGGTAAACGGACCCGGATCCGTGATTTCACGGTCCCGAAGGGTCCGTAAGAAAATATGGGACTTGCGCGTATGCCCGAAATCGAATTTCGAGATCCCAAGTCAGAGAAATGAATTTTTAAAGAAAATTGTTTTCTGAAAAATATAAAGATGTTTGAAGATGAAATTTGATGTGAAACTTGTGGTATCGGGATCGAATCTTGGTTCTGGAGCCTGTTACATGTTTGATATGATTTATATGTGTTATCTGTGATGTTTGGTAATAAACGGACTTGGTTTGACGTGATTCGGGTCAAAAATGCAAAATTTGAAGTTTAAGAAGTTTTTGAGAATTATTATGCATTTGGAGGTTTAATCCGATGTTTATGATGTTATTTTGGTGTTTTGATTACTCGAATAAGTCCGTAGGATGTTTTTGAGGTTGTGTGTATATTTTGTTTTGAGTCCCGGGGGCCTCGGGTGCTTTTCTGATGGGTTTCGGGCCATTTTCTTCCATTTTTGTACTACTGCCCTCTTTCGCGATCTCGTAGCCCAAGCCACGATCGCGTAGTGTCTTGTTTGCCCCGCCCATTCCCTTGATCGCGATTGCAGTGATTCTTTCGCGATCGCGATGTGTCCCTATTGGTCGCCTAAAATTTCTTCACCGCGTTCTCATAACTCCATCCGCGATCACAGAAGCCAGCCTGCCCCTTATACACGATCGCATAAGATTCTCCGCGATCGTGGAGCACATCTTACACCAGCAGCCATTTCCTTCTACGCGATCGCGCCTCGATTCCCGCGATAGCGATTCACAAAGCACCTGAGCAGAATATAAGTTTGTAAAATTGGGGTTTCACCATTTTAAACATATTTTGACTTGTAGAACTCGGTTTTAGGCGATTCTTTGGGGGTATTGCACACAAATCGAATGGGTAAGTGTTCTTCCACTATAATTAATTATATTTCATGAACTAATTCTTTTCTTTATCATTTAATTTGTGTTTTGGGTTGAGGGGATTGTGGGTTTTGAAAGAAAACTTCAAAAATGAAAATTTATGATTTGAATGACCAAATGTTATCGGAATTGGATAAATTTAGTATGGGTGAACTCGTATCGAAATGGTAATCGGAATTTGTAAAATTTGTCGGGTTCCGAGGTGCGGGCCGGGGGGTCGACTTTTATAATATTGTAAAGATTGAGACTTTATTATTTGGAATAGTTCCTTATACATTTTATATGTATTTGAAGTTGTTTTAGTTGATTTTGAGCCGTCCGGAGACCTTCTCGCCAAAGAAGTCTATTTTTGAGTACCGGGTTGTTGTCTTTGAGGTAAGCATCTTGCCTAACCTTGTGTGGGAGAACTTCCCCTCAGGATTGAGTCTTCTATGTTGATTGTAGCTCGCGTACGCAAGGTGACGAGTGCGTACGCGGACTTATTTGCAAATAGATTGCCCTTTTAGGATTTTTTGGTCCTTATGTTCCCCGTGTATGAATTGAAATTGTTATATCTGAATTCCTGATTTCTAGTTTCATCTCTTCCTGCTCAAATTAGAAGTACTTTCCTAGCATTCCTTGTTTCCTATATGATCTTAATTGACTTAAGTGAAGACTTTGATTTTCCTACCGTTATACTATATCTTTCTTCATACGCTGCCTATGTGACTAAAACTAGTATAATCTCGCCCTATAATTGTCTAACAAGTAATTGGAATATCTATACGTTGGTCAAGCATGCCCGTGAGCCGTACATTGTGATAGAAATGATTTTCCCTTAAGTACTACTTAGGTTTAATTGATGACCACCCGTGTTGATGGTATTTCTTTGATGCTGCCTATTTACTGAGCATTTGTTCAAGCTGAGTTTATTCGGTGAAGTTAATTGTCTAAGTGAGATTGGTTATAGCTGATTCCCTTGCCGGGATGATTTGGTTTCTTGGTTGCGAACTTGAATATATATATATAGAATTGTTGCTATATTTGCCTTGTTTTCCCCTCGTTGTGCTGCTTTCTCTTTGTGCTTGGCATTCCTTTCAGTGGCTACTTCTTATGAGTGAGTTTTTACCAATTTTGTGATTTAAGTCTTTGTATTGATTTGCTCATCGCACTTTGCATTCGGTCTTGTTTGCTTTTGCGCCTGTTGTGGCAATGTATGTTGTTTTTGTCGCATTCTGGTTGCTTTCCTCAGTGGCTGCATTGCATATTTAAATTGGGACTACAGACCGAGATCCGGGAGATTTCCCCTGTACTGCATTGCAGATCCGGGAGATTTTCCCCTGTACTGTATTGCATATTTAAGTTGGGACTACAGACCGAGATCCGGGAGCTTTCCCTCTGTACTGCATGCATAATTAAATTGGGACTACGTATGGAGATCCGGGAGCTTTCCCCCTGTACTGCATTGCATATTTAAATTGGGACTACGGACGGTGATCCGAGAGCTTTCCCCCTGTACTGCATCGCATATTTAAATTGGGACTACAGACGAGATTCCTAGAGCTTTCCCCCTGTACTGCATTGCATGACAAATTCTCAGTTGCGGACTGAGTTCCGGTGGTTTTATCATTGAGGAGATTTGGATCGAAAGATATATATATATATATATATATATAAAAGTATAACTGAAAAGCAATTATCTCCAGGAAAAGTTATGTCTGGAGGACTTCTATTTCGAACGTATATTTGAAAAGTATTTGTCTTGCAGAAAATTGTTATTTGAAAGAGCAGTATTTGGGACAGTATATTTGAACACCACGTATTTTGATGATATTTAAAAGAGCAGTATTTGGGAAAGTATATTTGAACACCGCGTATTTTGAAGAGACTATGTTTTAAAGATTTCTCTTTATAATAATATATAAATATACATTGAGAAAAAGTATGTTTCAAAGAAGAAATTTCTCTATTCCGAAATCATTATATCTTTAAAGCTTTCGAAATAAAGTCACGATTTAAAGGTTTTCACTCAAAGGTCTGACCAGTTTCATTGAGTTTATTGGCTAAGGCCTGACGTGAATAAATTGATGCAGTGCTGAGATGCTAGTGTTTATTGGGTTGTGGTTCCCGACATTTGCCTTGCATTCTTTCCATTCTCTTTGATTATTTCTATTATGCTGTTCGTTGATCGTAATTATTGAATTTTCTTCCGTATTATTCGATCGTACCGTTAATTTAATCGAAAAATCTTTAGATAGATATTATGTTTCAGCCATTTGTACATTTATGTCTTTTTACTTATTAGACTAGTGGTGTCTTGACTAGTCCTCGTCACTACTTCACCGAGGTTAGTCTTGATACTTACTGGGCACCGCTGTGGTGTGCTCATACTACACTTGTGCGTATTTTTGTGTGCAGATCCAGGTAATTTTTGTTATTAGCTGCGTGGGTCGTTGATGAGGAGACTGAAGGTAAACCTGCTGCTGCTTTCGCAGGTTTCGGAGTCACCTTCCTAATTATGTCAACTGTACTTATTGTTTCTAAACAGTTGTATTTAGATTCGGTTGAAAGATGTTATAGAGCTTATGACTTGTATTTATCGGGTTTTGGGAAATTGTAAAGTATGTTAAGATTTCTATATCGAGACTGTTATAATTCCTTTGTTATTGTTATTGTTCAGTGGAAATGTTAAGCTTACCTAGTCCCTAAGACTATGTGCCATCACGATACCTTACAGAGGGAAATTTGGGTCGTGACATTGTGTTTGTCTACCAGCATCACAAAATTGTGTCTTGAGATAAAACTAGTTAGCCTACTAGCTTCTGGTGAAGGATTTAGTCACACATGTTTAGGTGGGAGAGCCGTTAGCTCGCCAGTGCTATTCTACTACTTGTGACACTTGACGCTTCTCGGCTCGGGTTGTCCACCTGGGTAAGCCAAGTCTAGATACCATCTCCTTTAGGATTTGAAAACGTAGAAGAACAAGCCATAAACAATGAATATCCCTAGTAGGCTACGCTTTATTTGCATCATGTGCATTGGACTTAGCGGGACTCGGCACAGGGGCCAGACCCGTCTAGGACAGGTACCAATTTTTCAGATCAACATGTTCATTTTTTTGTGCTACATGTAACATTATTTGGTAGGCTTAACTGAAATGTTGACCGGCTTTAGGATAGATTGATTGAACATGGAAGAGAGAAAGAGAAAATTTCCTCAATATTTTCATAAAGTACCCGTTTTTAAAAAAATATATAAAATTTGAAGGGTTCCAGTATGTAAAATCACAAATTTCAAAATAGTATTTGTAGTTATTTTAACCGAACTATGGGTTTGATTCTCACCGGATTTGAGATGCGTAGGCAATTTTCATCAGGTTCAACCCCATTTTTTAAAAAAAAAACAAAAAAAGGTGTCTATAGACTGTTATTTTTTTTCTTTTTCTCTTCTCTCAAATAATAATAATAATAATAATAATAATAATAAAAATAATAATATAGTCACTTTGTCAGTTTTTTCTCTTTTGACCAGTTTTGCCCATGCGTTCGATCCTTTTGTCGAAATAACTTAGAAATCTTCCTCGAAAACGCGAAATGGTCGTTTTAGCAAGAGAGGCCAGTCTTTTTTATGTTCACTTATTTTTTACAAAAAATAGTCATTTCGATCCTTTTTTATTTTTTTATTTCATGATTCTTCTACTAATGTATTATTTTTTGTCCCATGATTTGGCTTTTATTATTATTATTTTTTTTAAAGTCAAAAATCGAGAAATCAGATTTTTTTGTCAATAATATAATTGATTAAAGCCTAACTCCGTGTCTGGGTAAACATATACACCATGAGTGGAGAAAGAGGTAGGTCTGAAAAGAGGCCCAGATCAGAAGGGATACCAGATTTTCGAATTGTCGATCAGATACCGCAGTTGTTGTGGGATTGGTGGAGAGACTTTAAGGAATATGAGCGAAAACAGATAAAGAAGTACTTGAGACATTTGGTTCACATGTTGACGATCAAGTCTAGGAGGGATGTGATTAAAGCTTTGATTCCGCACTGGGATCCAGAAAATAATGTGTTCCATTTTACCGACTGTGAAATGACTCCGACCTTTGGAGGAAATCGCCCATTTCCAGGGGTGGGGCCGCAATGTTCGCCGCCAAAAGCCCATAGTACCAAAAAATGTGAACGAGGGTAAGTTTATAAAGCTCTTGAACATAAATTACGGACAATATGAAGGTTTAGGAAGCAAATGGGTTAAGTTGGGATTTCTGTTTCACTTGTATGGCCTAGAATGCAATTTCGAAAGGAAAGTGGGAACACTGAAATCAAAGGAAAATATGGAAACATGGAAGGTTCACATAAGGTTTGAATTTATGGTTGCTTTTTTTGGGCGTGTAGTTTCCCCGGAAAGGGAAGGGCGCATTGACATCCACTTGACAGGTGTAGTTGAGGCTCTGACTTCAGAAAGGGATGATTATACTTTGGTCCCTATGATTCTTTCTGGCATTTTTCGTGCTTTAACTAAATGTAAAATGGGTGCGCGAAACTTTGATGGCTGCAACATTTTGCTGCATATATGGTTTTTGGAGCATTTTTATCGTAATCCTGCGATCACTGATTTTAGGGAGTTATGGCCTAATCATACTTATGATCACAAGAAAATAATTGACGAATGTGACTTACCTGAAGGGATTGATGCCTGGAAAGAACTATTTCTTACTTTGTCAGCCAAACGGATCACTTAGAACTACGATTGGTTTTCCTCTAAAGAGGTCATTTGCGAGTCTGCATACCATTCTTATTTGGTACTCATATGATTAGATGGTGTTCAGCCCTATGCTCAACTTCGAGTAATGTGCCAGTTCGCACGTCTACAAGAGGTACCACCAAGCCGAGATATGAGCAAGTTCTATTATGATTTTGGTAAAGATCAACCTCATGACGAAGAAGAAATTATGAAAATTTGGTATGCAAGTAAAGTCTCGGAGTTGAATGAGATTGGTAGAAGACCGAGATAGTGGAGAGGTGATCCCTGAATATATTACTTTGTTTCATGATCCTTCTTCGTTTAGAGATAGGCCTGAGGGGTCGAACAGGAGGAGAAATGATCAAAGAACTATAGAAAGGCTGCAAGAGGAATTGGAGCATGCTCAGATGACCATAGCCAAACAACAAGCCCAACACCAAGCCGGAGTCGCTCAGATTCATTTAAATATTGAGAAAGATTATGAATCTGCCTTAGGGATCATGGATAAATATCTAAAGCATGCTAAGAATGAGGCAGTCCACTTAGAAGAATAACTGGCAAACACGATTGGTTTATTCAGAAGAGTTGAGGCGAAAAAAAATGCTTAAGTACATAAGTTGCAAGAAGACTTGAGTATCATCGAAGAGGATGCGCACCAGCAACAACTGGAGTTTGATCAGCAGAAATAGCAGTTTGAAAGAGAAAGGACCCATTGGATATGCTCAAAGGGTCAGCTTTATGCACAATTAGAAGAAATAAAAAGGCAGAAGAAGAGTCATCAGCACACAGATTTTGAAGCAGAGCAGCGTCAGTGGATGATTGAGAGAGGTGTGTTAAACCATCGCATTGAAGAATATGAGGGACGTGAGGCTCAGATGGGGAACACCCTCAACACTACCCAGATGTGGTTACAGAATTGTCACGGGAATATGGGGAAAGACAGAGCGCAGGTACTTCGATTGGCAGAAAAAGCAACATATATTCATGATGATCATCGCCATCTAAACAATGAGAAAGTTTTCCAATAGGCACGTGCCCTCGTCCCACAGTTGCCAGCGGTGTTTCAAAATTTTTACGAGACTTTGGGAGGAGAGTGGAGGCCAAGAGATGCAGACTATTGATGATATCAGCATAAGCAAGAATACCAATGAAGATTAAATTCTTAGTATAGCCAATTAGTTTTTGTTTCATTGTCATATGTCGCATTGTTTATTTTTATATTTGGAGTCTTTTATTTTATCAAAGTTTGTTTTATTCCAATCATGTTTATGTCTTTAGAGTTAGTAGTCCTTTCTCTCATTGTTTATAAAAAAAAGAAAAAAATGATTGAAAATGAATGAAAAATATTTTAGTTTGTTTTATTTTATTTTTTATGTATATATATATATATATATATAAGCACAATTAAAAAAAATCATCAAAATTGTTATTATTTCCCCTGAACTACGTAATGGTCTGATTCATGTGGCGTCATGATACGTAGCAATCCTCATCAGATGCGATCATAGACATAATAAAAAAAATTGAGAAAAAAAAAGAAAAAGAAAAAGAGCGTTAAATTATAGAGGAAATAAATCAATAAGCCGGGATGAAGCATGAAGCCTTCCAAGATCATTTTAGAAAGGAAAATGGCATTAGGTGCATGGCATACAATGTGTGCTTAATATCTGCAAAATGCCTAAATCTAATACGTTTGTTGTTTGTCATTTTAAAGATAAAGTTAAACAGAGGTGGTTGGTTTGTGGTTTAAACTGGCGACTCACCCTTACAACACGAGATCAAAAGGAAAAAGTAAAATGGCAAACAATAGTGAGAATGGGTAAGATAATGATGATGTCCCTGGACAATTGGTCGAAAATGGTACATGACTTGTTGAAGAAGTAAGAGTGTTGAAGCAACAATTTGCAGAGATGTACCAAGCTTGGGTAAATGGACAGGTACCGCCCTCACTACCCATAGGGCCTTCGGGTAATCTTCATAATGTGTGAGTTGCAAATCAAGTGCCCATCTTCCTAACAAGTAACCCATTATACCAACCTTGATTCAGTTAGAGCATTAACCTTCCCTTTATCCCCAGTACCTCCATTCCACGTCCTCCAATAGTACCCCTCAGAAATGACACACCTATTGTACCCATTGTCCCTACTTTCAATGTCCCTCAACCGGCTCTTGATCTAAAGTCCAATAATGATCCACAACCGAATGCTCATGATTCCCAACATTACTCTCCTGAACTGACTTTCAAGGTTCCAGATTCATACAAGCATACTCCTCAGAACATGTTCCCATTTGAGATTGAAAAGCCCGACAAGAATATGGAACAACATGAAATGACTAGAAAAATGAAGTGCTTGGAACAAACCATGAGAAACATACAGGATTTGGGAGGCCACAAGAGTGTTTCATTTAACGATCTATGCATGTTCCCCCATGTCCATTTTCCACCCAGTTTCAAGACCCCCAAGTTTGATAAGTATGACGGGCATGGGGATCCTGTTGCCCATTTGAAGAGGTATTGTAACCAATTAAGGGGAGCAGGAGGCAAAGAAGAATTACTAAAGGCTTATTTTGGGAAAAGTTTGATAGGAATTGCTACAGAGTGGTTCATAGATCAAGACATCTCTCACTGTCACGTTTGGAATGACATGGCTCAATATTTTGTCCAACAGTTTCAGTACAATATTGATATAGTGTCAGACCGCTCCTCTCTCGTCAACATAAAGAAGAAACCAACAGATAGCTTTAGAGAATATGCAATCAAGTGGAGGGAGCAATCGGCGAGGGTTAAACTAGCAATGAAAGAGGCAGAAATGATTGACCATTTTCTTCAAGCTCAGGATCCTGATTACCTCCATTACATGTTGGGCGCTATTGGTAAACCTTTCGCTGAGGCGATTAAGATTGGTGAAATAGTTGAGAATGGCATGAAATTGGGAAAAATTATTAGTCAGGCAACCCTTAAGGCGACCATGCAAGCAATTCATAGCGGATCGGGCAGTTTCAAAAATCGGAGGAAGGATCCATGATGGCATCTAGGTTCGGGAGAGTTCAAATAGGAATAGTTGCTTCTGATGTGCAATTCCAACAAGGACAATCCAATTCTCTTCAACATTACTATCCACCTCAGGGTCCCCGGTACTCAGTTCCGCCCCAACAATACACAGTGTTCAATGCCCAGGCTTATGCTAAGCCTCCCAATCACCAACAATGGCGGACACCGATTCCACAAGGCTACCATCAACTTCGCCCGAATTTTCAGGCATCATATAATCCTCGTCCCCGACAAGGATATGTGAGAGAGGAGGATCCAAAGAAAGAGTTCACCCTAATTGGAGAATCGTATACAAGCCTATTTGGAAAATTGATGCAGTTGAAGTTGATTGAACCTATCATGCCGCGTTATGTGAATCCAAATTCAAACGGTTTTGAATCCAATGCAAGATGTCAGTATCACTCTAACACCCAAGGTCATAGTACCAAAAATTGTTGAACACTAAAGAAAGCCATTAAAAAATTTATTGAAGCAAAGGCAATTGTGGTAACAAACAACGAGGATACTCCTAATATCACAAACAATCTGCTCCCAGCTCATGGTTATACACATTTTATTGGGATGATTTGTGATGATCGGGATTATAAGCAGTCTGGCAAGATAGGGATGGCTGTTGGAACCATAGGGAAAGAACCAAAATTGATAGTAAGGCCGCCGCAATTGACACCGTTGATTTTGAAAGGTGCGAATTCTAGTTTGAACTTGGTGGGTTCTGAAAAAATGATTCTCTATGTCCTTGGAAGCACAAAAAAGGTTGAGGTTCAATTGGGTGGGCCAAAACTTTACATCTCTGGGGGAATTAAAAAGATCGTTCCGAATAATGGTTTGAAAAATATAACAGAGCCAGTTGTGATCCGACCTGTTGCACAGCTCCCAGTGACAAACACAAAAGTTATTCCATGGAATTATAACAAGACTGTCATGACATACAAAGGAAAAGAGATAGTTGAAGAAGCAGATAAAATGGGGGGCTTGACCCGCTCCGGAAGGTGCTACTCACTAGAGGAAAAATAAGCGGAGGAATTCCTTAAGAAGATGAAAATGCAAGACTACTCAATCATTGACCAACTAAGGAAAACCTGCTAAGATTTCTTTGTTATCTCTGCTTTTGCACTCGGAAGAACATCGCCGTGTGTTGATCAAAACTCTGAACGAGGCATATGTCTCAGAAAAGACAACGGTGAATCAGCTAGAAAAAATGGCTGAAAGATTCTTTGAAGTGAATAAGATTTCTTTCAGCGATGATGATTTGCCTGAGGAAGGGGCTGGGCAAAATAAAGCTTTGCATCTTATGGTCAAATGTGAAGGACATTACGTGAAAGGAGTCATGATTGACGGAGGCTCAAGTGTAGATGTATTCCCTCTTTCTACTCTACAACAACTTAACATTGACATTAACAGAATTCGAACTAGTAATCTAAGAATCAGAGCTTTTGATGGTTCAAGAAGAGACACTATTGGGGAAATTGAACTCAGTATGACAATCGGCCCGGTTGATTTTAACATTGTCTTTCAAGTGTTGGATATGAAACTATCCTACAATTTTCTTCTAGGAAGGTCATGGATCCATATGGCTAGAGCTGTACCATCCACCCTACATCAAATGGTCAAATTCGAGTATGATAGGCAAGAAATTGTTGTTCATGGGGAAGACGACTCATCAGTCTATAAAGACCCGTCCATTCCATGTATCGAGGCCAAGGAAGGAAGTGANCGAAATTGTTATTCATGAGGTTGACGACTTAACATTCTATAAAGACCCGTCCATTCCATGTATCGAGGCCAAAGAAGGATGTGAATCCATGATATATCAAGCATTTGAGGTGATTGAGGTAGACCAAATGGAAGAAGGAAAGCCAATTCTGCATCCCCCTCTGTCAGCCACATCTATGATGGTAGCTTCGCTGACGTTAAGGAATAGTTATGAACCAGGAAAAGGATTAGGATCCTCTCTGTAGGGAATTGTGAACCCTATTGCTCCATTTTTGAAGAAAGATACCTTTGGTTTGGGTTTAAACTAACGTCATCTGACATAGACAGAGCCAAGGCCCGCAAAAAGAATGGTTGGAATTTGTCCAAACCAATCTCTCCACATTGCCTACTCTTTTGTCAAGCCGCAATNTTAGGATCCTCTCTGTAGGGAATTGTGAACCCTATTGCTCCATTTTTGAAGAAAGATACCTTTGGTTTGGGTTTAAACTAACGTCATCTGACATAGACAGAGCCAAGGCCCGCAAAAAGAATGGTTGGAATTTGTCCAAACCAATCTCTCACATTGCCTACTCCTTTGTCAAGCCACAATTTCAAGAAGCCCAAAATCCTTCTACTCATGATGACATTGATGAAGTTTGCTAGAGTCTCAAGTAGATGTTCTATGAGATAAATATGTTTCATGTTGGTGAGGGCCCCAGCCGTGCAAGTGTTCAGCTGATTGGTCCAGATACCTCGCTCAACAACTGTGAACCATATCCTCTTCGCATCAGGAAGGAGTCTTGGTAGTCTGTTTTGCTGCTTTTCTGTATTTGGATTATTTTAAGGGTTGTAATCCAAATATTTTAGTTTAATTGCTTTGATTTTATGTTAATACTTCTATCCTTTCAAATTCAATGAAATGAAGTTCCAGTTTCATAGTAAAAGTCTGTATTTTCATTTCCCTAATTTTTGTAATTTCATATCATTTTCAGTTTCGTTAATGCTGGCTTTAAAAACATGACATCCTCGCGGAATTCATGCCAGATCTTATAAATTTTTCTAATCTCGAAATAATGAATCAAGAAGTTGAGTATGATGAAGATGAGACTTTTAAGGAAATAAAAAGGGAATTGGATCAATTTGAGAATAAGACTAAGCCTAACTTAAATGAAACTGAGGCAATTAACCTGGGAAGTCCTGAAGAAACCAAAGAAACAAAACTAAGCATTCATATTGAATAAAAGACGAGAGATGCTATAATTCAATTTTTGTTCGAGTACAGAGATGTATTTGCTTGGTCGTATGATGACATGCCAGGTTTGAGTGCCGATTTAGTGGTTCATAAGCTTCCCACATATCCTAATTTTTCACCAATCCAGCAAAAATAAAAGAAGTTTAAGACAGACATAAGTGATAAGATTAAAGAAGAAATCACGAAGCAACTAAGTGCAAATGTGATCAGGGTCGTCCAATACACTACATGGTTAGCTAATGTTGTGCCAGTGCCAAAGAAGGATGTGAAAATCAGAGTTTGTGTTGACTATAGGGATTTAAACAAAGTAAGTCCAAAGGACAACTTTCCCTTACCCAACATTCATATCCTTGTTGACAATTGTGCTAAACATGAGATCCAATCTTTTTTGGATTGTTATGCCGGATATCACCAAATTCTGATGGATGAAGAAGATGCAGAAAAGACCGCCTTCACAACTCCATGGGGAACTTATTGTTATAGGGTCATGCCATTTGGTTNGTGAAGAAGATGTAGAAAAGACCACCTTCACCACTCCATGGGGAACTTATTGTTATAGGTTCATGCCATTTGGTTTGAAGAATGCAGGGGCAACGTACATGAGGGCCATGAGTACCATATTCCAAGATATGATGCACAAAGAGATTGAAGTGTATGTTGATGATGTGATCATTAAGTCCAGAACACAAGATGACCACGTGCAAGACTTGAAAAAGTTCTTTGAAAGGCTACGAAGGTACAATCTCAAACTCAATCCAGCCAAATATGCATTTGGAGTTCCTTCCGGGAAGCTTTTGGGTTTTATAGTTAGCCGAAGAGGCATCGAGTTAGATCCCTCCAAGATAAAGACCATTCAAGAGTTGCCTCCCCCGAAGAATAAAACAGAAGTCATGAGTTTACTCGGGAGGTTAAACTACATAAGGGGGTTCATTGCACAGCTTACAACCACATGTGAGCCTATTTTCAAGTCGTTGAAGAAGAACGCCGCTATCAAGTGAACAGATGAGTGCCAAGAAGCTTTTGATAAGATCAACGAATATTTGGAAAAACCCCCTATTTTGGTCCCGCCGGAACCTGGTAGGCCTCTATTTCTATATCTGTCAGTAATGGATAGTTCCTTTGGTTGTGTTCTGGGTCAATGTGATGCCACAGGAAAAAAGGAACAAGCAATCTATTATTTGAGCAAAAAGTTCACTACTTATGAGGCCAAATACACTCTTTTGGAAAGGACATGTTGCGCCTTAACTTGGGTCGCCCAGAAGCTTAGGCATTATCTCTTGGCCTATACAACTTACCTCATATCCCGAATGGATCCTCTAAAGTACATCTTTCANCTGGGTCGCTCATAAGCTTAGGCATTATCTTTTGGCTTATACAACTTACCTCATATCCCAAATGGATTTCCTAAAGTACATCTTTCAGAAGTCGATGCCAATTGGTATTGGAGAAGTGGAAAATGCTGCACAGAGTTTGATAGTGTTTATGTCACTCGTACGTCCATGAAGGCACAAGATTTGGCTGATCATCTAGTAGAAAACCCAGTTGATGATGAGTATCAATCTTTGAACACATATTTCCCAGATGAAGAGGTTAATTTAGTTGAAGAAGTAGTCCAAGATGACAGTCAAATTTGGAAACTATACTTTGATGGGGCTGTCAACATCAAAGGCGTAGGTAATGGGGAAATTTTATCACCTACTAGGCAACATTACCCTGCCACGGCGCGACTTCATTTCTTTTGTACAAACAATACGGCAGAATATGCAGCTTGCATCATGGGTCTGAACATGGTAATAAACCTAAATGTGCATATTTGTTGGTGATGGGAGATTAAGATTTTCTTATTCGGAAGGCTCAAGGTGATTGGGAGACTCGAGAAACGAAGCTCATTCCACATAGACAATGTGTGGAAGATCCTAGCAAAAGGTTCAAGTCTATCGGGTTCAAGTACATTCCCAGGTTTCACAATGAATTAGCTGATGCCTTGGCCACCCTGGCCTTAATGCTTCCATATCAGGGTAATACTCACATTGACCCATTAGAAATTCGAATTCGGTATCAACATGGTTATTGAAATACAATTGAAGCAGAACTAGATGGTGAACCATGGTACCGTGATATTAAACAGTATTTGAAAACAAAAGAATATCCGGAACATGCTAATAGGGATCAAAAGAGAACTATTAGGAGACTCTCTAATGGTTTCTTTTTGAGTGGGGAAATCTTATACAAAAGAACTCCGTATTTGAATTTGTTGAGATGTGTGGATGCCAAAGAAGCTGAAATGATTATGAATGAGGTGCATTCGGGAGTTTGTGGTCCGCACATGAATGGATATGTTCTAGCAAAGAAAATCCTTCGGGCAGGATATTATTGGTTTAATATGGAACGAGATTGCTTTCGTTTTGTTCGCAAGTGCCACCAGTGTCAGATTCACAGTGATTTGATTCACTCGCCTCCTTCAGAATTATATCCTATGTCGGCTCCTTGGCCCTTTGTTGCTTGGGGAATGGACGTCATCGGCCCAATNCACATGAATGGATATGTTCTAGCAAAGAAAATCCTTCGGGCAGGATATTATTGGTTTACTATGGAACGAGATTGCTTTCGTTTTGTTCGCAAGTGCCACCAGTGTCAGATTCACAGTGATTTGATTCACTCGCCTTCTTCAGAGTTATATCCTATGTCAGCTCCTTGGCCTTTTGTTGCTTGGGGAATGGACGTCATTGGCCCAATCGAGCCAAAAGCTTCAAATGGGCATAGATTCTTCTTGGTTGCAATTGATTATTTGACCAAATGGGTGGAAGCTATTACATTGAAAGCAGTTACCAAGAAATCAGTAGTACACTTTGTTCACTCCAACATCATCCGTCGCTTCGGTATTCCAAAAATCATTATCACGGATAATGCTACTAATCTGAATAGTCATCTGATGAAGGAGGTATGTGGACAATTTAAAATTAAGCATCACAATTCTACTCCTTACCGGCCCAAAGCTAATGGAGTTGTTGAAGCTGCGAATAAGAACATCAAGAAGATTCTTAGGAAGATGGTCGAAGGGTCTAGACAATGGCACGAGAAACTGCCTTTTTTCTCTTTTGGGATACCGGACAACTATCCGAACATCAGTTGGCGCAACACCCTACTTGTTGGTTTATGGAACTGAAGCGGTCATACCTGCTGAAGTTGAGATTCCCTCTCTCCGAATCATTGTTGAAGCAGGGATCGAGGACACTGATTGGGTCAAGTCCCGATTGGAACATCTGAGTTTAATTGATGAAAAGCGTTTGGCGAAAATTTGTTTTGGTCAGTTATACCAACAAAGAATGGCACGCGCCTACAATAAGAAAGTGCGCACAAGACAATTTGAGGTAGGACAACTTGTTTTGAAACGTATCTTTCCGCACCAAGAAGAAGCAAAAGGAAAGTTCGCCCCGAATTGGCAAGGTCCTTACCTCATCAAGAAATTATTGTCAAAAGGAGCTCTACACTTGGAAGATATAGAAGGAAAGGTGACTGATATATCCGTCAACACAGATGCTGTCAAGAGATATTATGTTTGACAGGCCTCTGTTGGGAAATTTTTATGCTTAGCATTCTCAGGTTTGGATGACGAAAGGCTATCATTCTCTCTACCTAAACACTGGTCAACCCTAGTTATCCCTTTGAAGCCTTGTTTATATTTCTTTGTTTTCCCCTCTTTTGGAACCAATGTACTAAAAAAAGTCAGATAAAAAAATCATCAAAATAAGTTCCTACTAATTAAACTATGTCCGACCTGATTCCGAAATGATATGTAGGCAGCCTCACTCTGGTGTTCGGTCACACTAAAACAAACACATTTCCCAGTATTCAAAGAAACTGGGGCATGATTTAGTTTATTTTTTCGACGATTTTTTTGTCAAAATGTTTACAAAAGTTGTAATTTAGTTGAATAGTTCTTTTTACCTCTCCTTGTTAAGACCTTCTGATCAGCTTTCGAGGATGCTAAGTCGGTATACTACGATGATACCTCTACCATTGTAAAGAGAGAAAAATAAAATGAGAGAGTCTTATTGGTGAAAACCTTCACATGCACTATAAGACAATGGTGAGTTGAGAGAAAGGAAAATGAGAGAGGTTAAATGGTGAAAACCCACAAAGGGCATCGTTGATCGATTTAGGCCTTCATATATCCCGGTACAAGCATGGTTAAGATAAAGAACTCAGTTCCAAAGTGAAGTTTACAACGGATTTTGAGAATTAGACAGTTCAGACGGATCGAGCATCCAGTCCAAAGTGCATGTCATGTTCATTGAAGTCAGCATATTCCTCCAGATAAGTCCTTTCTTATTTTTTCTTTCTTTTCCCTGAAAGGGACACTTCCTAATTAAGTTTTAATACCTATTAGTTCACCATCTTGTTCTCTTTTTTACTATTCTTTTTGAGTCCCTTTTCAGTCTAATTTTGTCAAAAGCAGAGCAAAGAAAAGGCTGCAAAATCGATTATAGTTTCCCATTATATAAAGCAAAGATTGTTGGGCATAAACTGTATGGGCAAAACCATAAATCCATCTGTGACTTTTCCTGACTGCAAATGGCTTGAAGGAGTGAACAATGTTTCAAGGGTCAACAAAAGTTAATCAGTTAAAAGTTATTTTGGGAGCAAGGTTGTTTTAACCATAAACACAAATGGGCATATGTGCAAAATAGTCAGGTTTTGATGTTGATAAAGAAGATCTCTAGAAATTAAAGACAGAATCTCCCGGTAATTATTAAGACCATTGACAGAGCCAGATGTTCTAACAAGTACAGTGGACACTAGGTCAAGTCGCCCAAAAAATCAAGGCCACAAACTGACCACCATTTTAAAACCTAACAAATCTTTCTTTGTTCAAAACAGGAGCAGAACAATTTTAGGAAACAGTTCATGGAAGGACGAACATCACCAAGTGAAGTTCTCAAATCCTTGATTTCCTTCTAATATACAGGTAATCATGTTATTTTTAGTTTCATTATAGGGAATACCCTATTTTCACCTCCGGGTACTACATCCCCGGTTGAATTACTTTCTGCCAACATAGGATACGACATTCCCTAGTAGCATCTTAGAGCGCCACGAGCCTCATTTTATTGCCAACACATGGTACGACATTCCCTAATAGAATCTCAGTGAGCCATGAGCCTCACCTTACTACCAACATAGGTTACTACATCCCATGGTTGTATTTCTCATTGCTAATATAGGGTACGACATTCCTTAGTAGAATCTCAGTGAGCCATGAGCCTCACCTTATTGCCACGGTACTACATCCCTTGGTTGTATTTCTCATTGCTAACATATGGTACGACATTCCTTAGTAGAATATCAGTGAGCCATGAGCCTCACCTTATTGCCAACACAGGGTACTACATCCCCTGGTTGTATTTCTCAATGCTAACATAGGGTACGACATTCCTTAGTAGAATATCAGTGAGCCATGAGCCTCACCTTATTGCCAACACAGGGTACTACATCCCCTGGTTGTATTTCTCAATGCTAACATAGGGTACGACATTCCCTAGTAGCATCTCAGAGTGCCACGAGCCTCATCTTATTGCCAACACAGGGTACTACATCCCCTGGTTGTATTTCTCAATGCTAACATAGGGTACGACATTCCCTAGTAGCATCTCAGAGTGCCACGAGCCTCATCTTATTGCCAACAACACAGGGTACTACATCCCTTGGCTGCATTACTTTTTGCCAACATAGGGTACGACATTCCCTAGAAGAATCTTAGAGTGCCACAAGCCACATCTTATTGCCAACACAGGGTACTACATCCCCTGGCTGCATTACTTTTTGCCAACATAGGGTACGACATTCCCTAGTAGCATCTTAGAGTGCCATGAGCCTCATCTTATTGTCAACAAAAGGTACTACATCCCCCGGTTGCCTTCCATCATGTTAACATAAAGTACGACATCCCCTATTATCAAAAAGAAAAAAAAGGAAGCCCATTTCTCTTTCAATTCTTCATTTTGCAATAGCTAAGGTAGTTTATTGTATTTTTAATAACTCACAAAAATTTCCTAGTGCAAACTGGGGCAGAAATTTTTTGTTTGTTTTGTTTGTTTGTGATGGGCTGTAGGTTTTTCTTGAAAAGCACGAATTGGATGTGCAAAAATAAGATTCCAGCTCTTGCCAAAGAAAATGGAATATTTTGATCTCAATACTAGCCGCAACCAGCTTTGACATAATGCATGCAGATACATAGAATTTCAAGATCCATCGTCTTATCACCTGATCAAGAAGCAGTCTTGTGAGAATATTTCATAGTCTGTTACATCGAGAGCATCAAGTGTCAGTCTAAAGTCAATGGGGGAAGCATGTCAAGAATCAAGACCAGATTCCAGATGGCATTTAGATAGGAATTTTGTATTTCTTAGATTTCAAGAGTATGTAATTTTCTTTTCATTTTGATATAATAGTAGGAACCGCGGATCAGAACCTCGACGGAACTTCACTAGACTCTCCATATAAGCATACTTCATCATCTTCTTCCACTTGAACTACACATGACCTGATTCCTTTATAACTCGGGATATGTAGTTTGCCTAAAACCAATGCTCGGTCGCATTCTTTTTTTCTTGTTTGCTCTCTTTCTCTTATCATCTTTTCCTTTTTTAATAATAATGAGGTCAAAAATCAGTCACCTTGTTCGTTTTTCTTTGCCTGAAAACTCTTCATGTTTCCAAGCAAAGAAGGGCATGCCGTGAACAACTAATTTTTGACCACACCCAAAATAGAATCGTGTCTAATCTTGATGTTTTAAGCTTTTATCTTACTCTAAATAGATTTTATTCGATCGAAAATTACAAAAATATTCACATACTTCTAGTAAAAATTTTATTTCTATCTGTAAAGAGAAAAGGAAAATTTACAAACAATATATGGTTTCTTTTAATTAGAATATAATAAATGATCTAGTGACTTTCATATTTTTCTTATTTTCATTTATATTCTAGCTTAAATATTTAATGTTTCTTATATTAATCTAAAATAATTAACTAATATCAAGTAGGATCTATATTTTTCTAATCTAAAATAGGTAATCAATATTCTTATTTAGGTCTTGCTTTAAATAAGTACGTTACTCTACTATTACGGGCTTTAGTGCGTAGTAACTTTTTGAGTAACTCTTTCAAAGATATTTCATATTAGTATAAATAATTATTTTGCTTTTATTATTTTAATATTTGAGTAAGTAATCTTGTTAATTGATTTCTATGTTCAAAAAGGATAAAAAGAAAAACAAAAAAACTTCCCATCTAATCTCACTAAATTCCTACACTTCCCACACACTCACGTCTCTCACTCTCAACCCCTCACGTTCACTCAACACACACCCCACGATTCCCTCTCTATAGGTCTCTTTTGAATTGACATACTACACTATATAATAGGTGGGCTTTTAACAGAAAGGGGGACGGTGAAAAAAAAAAAGGATTTGGAGAATATCCAAGTGACAAACATTGAGAAAAGCAGAATTTTCTTTTAAAAGAAAAGGTTCTACATCTCTATTTTTAATAAAAAATTCTCAGGCGGAAGACATGGAGTTCGAGTAGAGGTTAAGTTTGAGATTTGGGTTCCGATTTTCCTTAGAGATTTCGGCTCTGACCGTGGTTTTATCTCCATTCATTGTTGTCATTTGGCTTGGGATTACAGAGTTAAAACCATATATCAGTTTCCTACTATTATTCTTAAAGAAGTTTTATTCCACATGTTTTCTTCTAATCATTCTTTTATATATTTTAATGTGTCCTACTGTGAATATACTTGAGCCATTTAAAGGATTTTATGTAGTTGCAATTCTTTTAATTTTTTTTTGAGTGCTTGAATATTATTTAGGTATTTAGTGTGTGATAATATTTTGGTTCATATTATCTTCTATTGATTCAACCTCGCCTTTTGTCTTTAACGTACAATTAACTGTCTAAAGGTATATGAAAATTTAGTGTCTTTTTTTTAGATTTTGATCCTTTAAGACTTTTAATTTGTCTAACTCTATGTTGATAAAAAGAGAATTTTATCCCTACGCTTTTGGTTAAAGTGTTACTGATGTATCTCATATCTACTTGATCACGCTCAACTATGTCTTCTATAAAGACTAAACGGGCGTTGCAAATATAAATCTGGGGTATTAAGCCCAAAGTCGATCCCACGAGGAATTGAACGTATCAATCGAGTTTATTAAATACTAAACTGGTGTTTAATCAAGTTTCTCAAGA